>JAMXBB010000007.1:46148639-46268062 GCA_024138015.1 Lumnitzera littorea | reverse complement strand
ATTATAATACAGTTATTGCAATTAAGGTTTACAATATTTCTCCGTAATATATTTCCTAGTTGTTACATTATTCAAAATGAAAAGTTCTAAAGTAAAAACTTAAACCTTAAAAATATAGTTTTATTCTTCAATATTTTTCCTCACTCCCCAGGATCCAGCAGTTGCTAGCTTCAGAGTAGTTGTTGCCGCTTCTTAGCCAGCACCTGCACGATGTCTATAGGGATATGAGCAACCACAGCTTAGTAAATTAGGACGGAGGACTTAAAACTATACCATATACACAACAAGGTTTTCAATCACTTATTAGGTGCAATGCATGTGCAAGCAAATGCCATCGCACGACGTTGTCCGGCCAGTCGTGAGATTAGAGAAATTGCGCCCGCTCTAATCCGGGTTGAGGAGTTTCCGTTAATGCAACAGCTCACGACCAAACCCAGGCTTGTGTAATGGAGACCTTACTCCTCCCGCGACTACCTTCGAACCACTGCCTTCACCCTCGCCGCGACCTCCTCTCCTGTCACTTAGTTCGACTGAGGATGAAGAAGGGACCATTTTGCAATCCTGTGCTATCCCTTCTGAAGGGGTCGGTATTTGGCCGGAGAGTCCTAAGTTCCCCTAACGGGTTGCCATGCATGTCTGATTATGATTACTGGTCAGATATTTAATTAAGTCCAATTTAGGGTGATCAATCATTACATACAATTTATACAATATGTGCCAAAGCAACAAACAGAATCATAGTATCACCCATAATCAAGCACATGTATACATCCAACTATCTAACAAGCACAACCAAGCATAATCTTAAGCCTCCAAAATACAGCATCGTATTAATCCCAACTTACCTCGACTCTTTGCTCACTCACTCGAGGTTCGATTTGCTCAAGCCATCGCCGATCATCCCTATAACACGAACGTGGTTTTAGCTTTTCATATAAATATTACAAGTTCATTTTATTCTATAATGCTTATTGTTAGGTTTTGTTTAAGGTTTAATATGCCTAATTATCTAAGTATTAAGTCTTTTACCATTATTCTAGGTTTGGGGTTAAGTTTAGGTTCGGTTTTCGCATCGATTTCCAAATTAGGTTTTAGTTCAATTTCTAAGTAATGTTTTAGATTCCAACCCTAGAAATCCGTTTCAACCCATAAT
Source organism: Lumnitzera littorea (assembly GCA_024138015.1). Taxonomy (NCBI): domain Eukaryota; kingdom Viridiplantae; phylum Streptophyta; class Magnoliopsida; order Myrtales; family Combretaceae; genus Lumnitzera; species Lumnitzera littorea. Next base: position 46,266,909 of record JAMXBB010000007.1, on the reverse strand, counting down.
GTGAAATTAATCACATTACTTCTCGATCTCCTAAATACCATCATTACCCTTAGTCAATATTTATTTTACCTGGTACACTTAAATCCATATTAGTATACCGAATTCACTCCTAATATGAGAAATTTTTACATTTTTCATATAATTACATAAATTCAAGTTTCCCATCAGATTTATTGTATATTTTTATTATTATCATAATATCAATTTTTATTATAATATTTTCTATTTATTATATTTTCAAAAATTACACATTATGCATTATTACATATTATGCACATAATGCATTTCTAATATTTCTATTACCCTAATTACCATCTCTAAACAGCAATTATTATTCCAAAATGTCTAAATCCATCCTAAATTAGATTTTACTCTAAATTTCCCTAATTTACAAAATTAACTATTTTTCCTATTACTCATTTACTACATAATTAACCTAATAATTACATCTAACACCCTAAATCCTACAAGTATCATACACCATCAGATTTCAACATCCTAAAACATCTACTTATTCACTAAGTCAGTAATTAATATCCTAATCACCTAATTAACTCCAAATTACCCATTTTATGCCTCATTTTAGGGCTTAAAAATTATCTAAAAATTTCAAAAATTAATTTTTGAAAATGGGCTTCATAGCACTGTTCTATATCATCTAAGTAATCTACACAAAAATTTTGGGCTTGAAACTACACTCCTAAGGTCATTTATTTCTAAATCGAAATGTGCTCGGTTTTGTACGATTTCTTAGGGACCATATATTACAGGACATAATTTCATCAAAATAACATTTTTCCTACAAACTACATACAAAAATATCCTAGAATAACAAAATTCATAATTTTATAATTATATTTACTATTTTTACAAAATTTCATAAGAATCGGGCTAGAAATTAGACTCACCAGTTTGGGTAGCTCCGACCACCGCGGGCCGCCGTGGCCTTGTCGGCTGGCCTGGGTGCTGCCACCACCGTGTGGAGGTGGTGGCCGTCCACTTCCAGCTGCTTGTCTGGTAAGGGTTCCCTTTAAATGCCCTAACTGCACAGTTTTTCTTATTTTTTTTCTAAACCGAATTTTTCTCTCAATTTTCGACTCTCCCTAATTTTCTCACTTTCCAAACTGCCCAAATGAGCTCTGTGATTTTTTTTGCTATTTATAGACATTTTCTGTAATTATTATGCATTAATTTGACAAGACTTTGTCCAAATTCCTTGATTTTTGGCTTTTAAGTTGTTCAATTTTTATTGGCTAATTTTTCTTTTGCAGCTTTGGACCTGTCACGACCTTATCTTGATTCAGCTTATCATCTTCTGATTTTTTCTTATTTTTCCATAATTATTTTATAATTTTCTTTAATTATTTGCTTAGTTTTTGGCCAATTTAGGTAATTACGCGTATTTTTATCTACACATAAATACAAGTGGGGTACACGTGAACATTCCTAAATATTATTTTGGTCATTCTAAAATTTTTAGTATATATATAATCTATCTCTAATAATTTATCAATTATTAAATTACACATTTTGCCTTTTCGGTAATTAGCAATTATTATGCTTAAAATTTGAAAATTTTATAGTCTCCTATTTTATTTCTTATTTTCTTAAATTTAAGTTTACGGAGTCATTTTTACTAATATTCTTCTCAATAGTTTATAATTTGGGTTTGATAGGATCTTTTAACTAATCGCCCTAAACCTTGGGTTCTAAGTTCAATCCTATGGGTACTTGGCTGAACTTTGGGGCTTACAGCTAAGACCTAAAGACAAGGAAAACTTGGTTGTTTCCTAATGAGCTGACTAACCAAAGTGGTCAAAGCACCCTTTGAGCTGGCTAAGACCTAAATACAAGGAAAACTTAGTCGTGCCCTGATGAGCTGACTAACCAACACGATCAAAGCACCCTTTGAGCTAGCTAAGACCTAAAGATAAAGAAAATTTGGTCGTACCCTAATGAGCTAACTAACTAAGGCAGTCAAAGCGCCCTTTAAGCTAGCTAAGACCTAAAAATAAAGAAAACTTGGTCGTGTCCTAATGAGCTGACTAACCAAGGCGGTCAAAGCGCCCTTTGAGCTGACTAAGACCTAAAGATGAGAAAAACTTGGTAGTACCCTGATGAGCTGACTAACTAAGGTAGTCAAAGCGCCCTTTAAGTTGGCTAAGACCTAAAGAATGAAGAAAAACTTGGTAGTGCCCTGATGAGCTGACTAACCAAGGCAGTCAAAGCGTCCTTTGAGCTGGCTAAGACCTAAAGAATGAAGGAAAACTTGGTTGTGCTCTAATGAGCTGACTAACCAAGGTGGTCAAAGTACCCTTTGAGCTGGCTAAGACCTAAAAAAGAAGGAACTTGGTCGTGCCCTAATGAGTTGACTAACTAAGGCGATCAAAGCACCCTTTAAGTTGGCTAAGACTTGAAAATGAGGAAAAATTGGTAGTGCCCTGGTAAGCTGACTAACCAAGACAGTCAAAGTGCCCTTTGAGCTAGCTAAGACCTAAAGATGAGAAAACTTGGTCGTGCCCTAATGAGTTGACTAACCAAGACAATCAAAGTGCCCTTTGAGCTGGCTAAGACCTAAAAACAAGGAAAACTTGATCGTGCCCTAATGAGCTGACTAACTAAGGTGGTCGAAGCGCCCTTTAAGCTAGCTAATACCTAAAAATGAGAAAACTTGGTTGTGCCTTAATGAGCTGACTAACCAAGGCGGTTAAAGCACTCTTTATGCTGGCTAAGACTTGAAGAATGAAGGAACTTGGCCATACCCTAATAAGCTGACTAACCAAGGTGGTCAAAACGCTCTTTGAGCTGGCTAAGACTTGAAAATGAGAAAACTTGGTCGTACCCTAATGAACTGACTAATCAAGGCGGAGGTCAAAGTGCCCTTTGAGCTGACTAAGACCTAAAGAATGAAGGAACTTGGTTATACCCTAATGAGCTGACTAATCAAAGCGGTCAAAGTGCCCTTTAAGCTAGCTAAGACCTAAAAATGAGAAAACTTGGTCGTGCCCTAATGAGCTGACTAACCAAGGTGGTCAAGGTACCCTTTAAGCTGGCTAAGACCTAAAAACAATGAAAACTTGATCATGCGCTAATAAGCTGACTAACCAAGGTGGTCAAAGCGCCCTTTGAGTTGGCTAAGACCTAAAAACAAGGAAACTTAGTTGTGCCCTAATGAGCTAACTAACCAAGGTGGTCAAAGTGCCCTTTGAGCTGACTAAGACCTAAAGAATGAAGGAAACTTTGAATTGGGATAGCGCTCCATGAACTTACTAAATCCCTAAGAGATTATAAGTTGGGCAACATTCTATGAGTTGGGTGACTAGGAGTTTAAGAAACTCTAGAATGGGACTACGCTATACGAGTTAGCTAGCTCCTTAGGAGATTATAAATTGGGACTGTGTTTTGGGAGCTAGCCAGCAGCTTTAGAAACTTTAGATTGGGACTGCACTCTATGAGCTGGCTAGATCCCTAAATGAGAATATGAATTTGGATAGCGCTCCATGAACTGGCTGAAGCGTTAAAGAAGATATGGATACAAACAATGCTCTATGAGCTGGCTATATCCTTGATAAAATGGATAAAGAGTAAGCATCCTTCGGACTCGCTTAAACTCTATTGACTAAGAAACATAGTTGACTCAGAAAAAACTCTTGACTTAAGTAATTTACAAACGAGGGATTTGGTGAAAACTGTTTATAACATGAATTGAAAATTTGGCTACTATGGATGAAATGGACTAGAAAATGAATGGAAAAACTTGTAACAAGCCTCTACTTTCTCTCTCTCCTTTTCATTTCCTTTTTTCGCTCTTTTTCTTTGAAAGTTTGCTAATGGATACAAATTCTTATTTAAAAGGTAAACGCTATAATCATGTAAGGTATCTCATATCCACCCTAGTTTGTAACTTGGACAATGAGCCTCTTGGATAGGCCTTAAACATTCATTTTATAGGGAAAAGGTAACTTACGATTAGTCTAGTCGAAGAGGATTTCCTTATGCACTCTTGGTTTAGACGTCACTCTTGACTATTATTCCAAAAATTACAATCTAATTCGCAAGTGATACGCTCTGAGTGATCTGTTAGGTCTTTTTAGGTTCAATATTGTAAATTTAGCTTTTGGTTAAATGGTTTCAAAAGAAGTTAATTGAGAGGGCCTATTTTTAAAGAAGTGTTTTCATCTAAACCAGGGGAACAAGTCAAGAACCTTAGGAATGAACTAGATGTGTGCTTGCCCCAGTTTCAAAAATAATTTTTTCTCTTAGATAAATTATTCTTCAAAATTGGAAGAGCTTTGAGTAGAGAGGTATTGTGGGTGGGAAGGTCTTGTGTTTGAGAATCAAGTGGATAGAAAGGGTTTATGTTCGTGATTTAGAGTATGATTTTGAACTGAATATGGAGTTTAAGGTTTGTGGTTGAGAACATGATTGTAAATAAATATGAGGTTTTGTGTTTTTTGTTAGGAATGCGATTGGCCTTGTGCTTTTTAAGCAACTTAAGCCTTCTTTGATTGGGGATTTTCTCAAGCCCAATATTTGGGTATTTCTTCATTTTCCTTTTTCCTAGTTTTTTTCTTCTTTTTTTTCTCTTTTTTTTTTCTTTTTTCATTTCATTTCTTTCTTTTCTCTCCCCAAAAATAACTATCTCTTTTGTCAAGTTTTTGTCTTTAGATGAATCAAGGCCCTAAATCTATAGGTTTAAAGTGCATTGGCTTAGGTAAGATATGTGTAGCCTTTAAGGTATTTGGAAAAATGTTAGCTCTTCTTCAAAAGGAATAATTTATCGAAAACAAAAATTATCCTTGAATTATTATTACTAGGGTAAACATAAATCAATGTTATCCATCTCTCTTAATCAATGACCCTAACCTCTGAATTGCCCCACTATGGGGGTGGTTCTTGACAGGGTTTACATTTAAAAGGATTTTAGATCAATCCAACGGGGTTATCAAAGGATAATTGTGTTTGGGATTTGAAAATGAATGCCTAACTTCATTTCGGTCTGCTTATCAAATTCAAAATGGGCTTCCTTTAAGGAATGAGTCCAAAATATCCTCACCATGATGTCTCTTAACTCTCAAAGTGTTTAAGGGTTAGTGTATAGGATATAGCTCGCCTCTTTTCATTCAAAAATTTTTAAAAGTGAGTTACCAATTCCTTACATAGGGATTGATTGACCTTAGGTTATTGACCTTACTCCCCAATTCCTTGGAACATACCTCAGTTGTGAAATTTCAAAGACTAAATGCCCCATGCCCCAAACTTATAGGTCTTAACGCCCTTAAGCTTCCAGATGTGACTTTGGGTTGGGTTAGGTTCTTTAGAGTTCGAATGGGCTGAAACTGACAACTTTTGAAGTAGAAGGGACTAATGAATTGCTCTTTTTGTTTGTACCAAGGATCAAGCTTAGGATAGTGTTTAATGGCTTTGTGTTTTGGTTTGGTTCATGGTTGGACTTGATGGCTCGAGGGCATTGAGTTGGTTGAATTATCTTGATGGGCTAGGGTTTGGGTTTGGTTGGTTATTTTCTCGGGCCAAGTGGATCTGTTTAGGTTAGCTGCCTTACGGGCCAAGTAATTATGTTTATCCCGAACCCTATAAGGATTTGTAACCGTTAGCAAGTTTCTTTTCTTTTCTTTTTTCTTTTCTTTTTTTTCCTTCTTTTTTTCTTTCTTTTCTCTTTCTTTTTTTTTTTTTTTTTGAAAGAGAGAGAGGAAAAGTTAGGGCTTTTGTGTTACAAAGACCGAGTAATGGAATTGCAAATGGAGGGTTGCTTTACAAGAATTCTATATACAAACCTAGAACAATATTGCTGAAGGTCTATTTATAAATGAAGAATTCTAAAGGATAAAAGACTAAACAAAGAAATTATCTAAATCTTATTTATTCTAAATAAAGAAGGCTATTTGCAAAATGTTGAATTTACCTAAAAGAATGAATATTTCTGGTCAGTAGAATACTAACTAAAATGATAACTACTTATTATTTTACAGGTTTAATTATTTTTGTTTTGTTTCCTTTTTTTATTTTTATTTTTTTGTTTTGTATTTACTCTGTGAAGGTTGGACTTAGCTAATGTGGGCCCAAACAAAAAGTGATAGATTCGAACCCTAATAGATGTACTAAGGTCTGCAACTAGGTAATATTCATAGGGCTCTTCTATAGGGGCAAGATGATCCCAATCTTGTTCCTAATAAATTCTTACTTATTTAGGTTAAAAAGTTAGAACCATATCATGAATATCTTTTAAGGCCAATGAAGTGGGTAGACGTGGATCTGTTTGAAAGCCCCTTGACTTGATCTAGTCATGACTGATCAAAATTAAAATTAAAATTAAAATTTCAATTACAACGTAATCTAAACTTTACATAAAATTATTACAAATTATGTACAAGGAAATATTACAACTACAATTTCACAATTGCCTTTGTCCATTTAGATCTACCACATCATAGGTTCTTACGATTTTTTTGAAAAAAGGTTTTGTGTAATGCAAAAGGATGGGTTCTAAAGGTTCTCAAATTCTGCAACCACTATGTTTTTTCAAAGCAACGATTTTATGGTTGTATTTAAACTTGAGTGGGATAGCTTGATCGGCTCCGGAAGGTGGTTACCCCACAACATCCAAAGCTTACACAATGGCCACCCTCTTAAGGTCCTAAGACGGCCTGGTTCTGACCGTATCTATCGTGCATTTATAATGCAAAAAAAAAAAAAAAACAATAAAAGTAAAACCCCTCCAAAATTCCCCCTCAAATAAACTAGTACAACAAAAAAAATGTTAGTAGAAAATAAATAAATAAAATAAACAAATAAACAACATACCTAAGTTCTTTTTTATTATTTCATCTTTTTATTTTATTTTATTTTGAAAAATAATCTTATTTTCGGCAACTTCTAGTGGCTAACCCTTTAGTGATCCTCAATGGAGTCGCCAAACTGTCGAATCTGATTTTTCGGTTTTCTATTTGAAATTGATTTCCCCATTTCTCGATTAATACTAAATTCTAACCTATTTAATATTAATCCTCGACTAAAGAAATTGAGAAATTCTGGTTTTTTATTGAAAATAATTTTTGGAGTCGCCACCCAACCGAAGTCGGGAAAAGAAAAAGAAACCGTAACCAATTGGGTGGATTGATTACGATTTGGCTACCGATCTTTGATTTCAATTTTAAAAGAGGAACCAGAAGATTCCAAGTTCGGGGGCTAACCTATTAAACCTTTAACAGGTATCACTATCTATTTGCCGAAATTAGGATTATTTTTCTAATTATAATATTTAAAAAAATAAATAAATAAAATCAAAAGGAAAAAAAAAAGAGAATTTAAGTTTCTACAGATTTTATCATCACCTCAAAGGTGTTTACATACCCGCTAACCGAGATCAGACAATCATAGTTCTTTTAGAAAATCTTAGTGTGTTGATTAATTTTAATTTTTGAAAACCGGTCGAATTTACGTTTTAGTTGATTCGGTTTTGAAAAATATCTAAACGATCTTAACTCTTGAGTGTTTTTGTTTTTGTTTTTTTTTAAAAAAAAAACTACTCTAATAATCCTATTTTAAAAAAAAAGGGTCTTTTATGAATTTTTATTTAAAGAAAAACAACTTTCTATGTGATAAACTAAATCTTAAAATATGATCAATCTTAACAATCTCTAAACTAATATATACGACTATCTATTAAAATAAATTAATTCCATATGATACACTGGTATAAGAACTAATACTAAAACTCCTGAACTAACATATACATATATCATATATTATGTTAACTAATAAAATATAATGAATATAATAACATATATATGTAATAAAAAACCAATCTTAATGGTTTCTAATCTAATGTTTATGTCTACTTATTAAATAAATATTCAGTTAAATTAATATAATGTACCTAATATATATTACAAAGAAAACTAATACTAAAAAAATATCTTAAACTAATACACACACACACACACACACACACACACACACACACACATACACATACACACACACACACACACACACACACACATATATATATATATATACCATATTAAACCATTAAAGTCCTAACAAAAATTTGGATGGCGAGGCTACTGTCTCTAACGTGCGTAGCTGCTACAAAGCGCTATCATGCATTGGGACGATGCTAGATGTCACTACTGTCCGCCTTGTTGCTGTCCTGTTCGCTGCTGTCTGCTGTGTTGCTGTCCTGTTCGCTGCTATCTGCTGTGCTGCTGTCCTGTTCGCTACTGTCTACCGTGCTGAAGAATTCTGTAGTAGTAGTCGTTGGACGTACGCAATCTTGAAGGGTGTTATAAGAGTGGGCTGTTTGTAAGACTGTGTTTAGTCGTTGAATTATTGCTATGTCAAGATGGTCTTTTTTATGCTGTGTCTCCTCTTTTTTTTTTTTTCTTTATGTACGTATATGTGTGTTTTTATGGTCCAAACAAATCATATCTAATTATATCTATTGTATTTGATTTGAGAACAATCAAACTAGATCCAAATTAATTTAAATCTAATTTAATTAAATTCAAATGATTTAATTAGATATGAATCCCGTCTTCATAAAGATATAAGTGCCTGCTAAGACTCGAACCCAAGATCTCAAATTAAATCTAACCCAAGTACTCCGATACCTATCCATTAAGCTATTGGCTTGTGCCTTGATATTCAGTATAATTAAATTATACTTAAACTACCTGATTCCCTAAAATAAAATTTTTTAATTAGGCTAAAACTAAAACTAAAATTATTTATTCCTAATAAATCTACAAAACTCTTTATAATAATTTTTTCTTTTCTTATTTTTTTTTTGTATTTTCATCATTTGTTAAATTTTATTATTTTTATCTTTTATTAATTTTTTTTGTTATTTTTATTGTTGAATTAAGACCCTTTTTGCAAAAATAAAAATTAAGACTATAAAGGGGCAAAAATTAGGTGTTTACAGATGTCATCAAAGTTAATTTCTATGTAGCTATTGATATGGAGAATAGAAGAGCTAAAGTGGTATGGTGGCTTATGATTATAATGGGAGTTTATTAGCTTCGACATATTCCTCTAGGAATCCAAGACAAAGGAGTCAGAATGAAACTACTAGCTCTAAGAAGGCCGAGAGAACAAAGAAAAGAATAGATTCTTGTCTTCTTAAAGAACTATTTTTATAAACTTCTAAAAGCTGACTTACGGAAGAAGAAAAGCACTAGTCGCTAAGAATTCCACTTCTTGTTTGAGAAAAAAGGCCCTCGGATCCCGACCCAAAAATGAATAGGAAGCAAGACAAGGGTTTTTCATTAAAAGGGGGAAAAGAATAAGAATAGAGGGGTGGGCTTTGTTCTGTGGGGGGCCGCCTTGTGCAGCTTTAGAAAGTAGAGAATTTCATGACATAAAGTCAGTTTCTCAAACCTTTTCTATCTATCTTTAGAAGTATACAGTAAGTAAGGGTGAGCATGATTCAGTTCGATACGATTCGTCTCCTTTTACTAAACATAACCTAATATAACAATTTTTTTTAATCAAACCTATTAAAATTAGTTCAAACCATTTACGTTAAATTTTGCTAAACATTTTTATCTCCAATAATATATTTTCCTTTCCATTAACCTTTCATAAATTTTTAATTAATTTCTCACATATTTATCATTTTTAATGAAGCTAGACAAAAAGTTATACAAAATCTTAACAAACCCAACTTAATTAGATGAGGATAAGAGACTTTATTTCATTGAATAACAACAAAAAGAAAGAAGTAGAGTTTCCCATTCAAAAGCGATATGAAGTAGATAAAATATATATATATATATATATATATCAAAGATTGAAAAAGAGATGAGAGAAACGTAAAGAGTATTAAGGTTAGATCCTTGATTTGAAAATATATAAAAAAGGATGATTTAGAAAGGAAAAAATTTTAAATATAAAATTTCAAACAAAACTTGCTTAACTTAATCTTAACAATTGACCTAGAAATAAGACAAAAAAGAATAACATATGAAAAATTTGATAAAATCTATAAAGATTAGTGGAAAAGATAAAAAAAAAAAAAAAGTACAAAACAATTGTATGAATTTTTTTTAACCAAATGATTCGGTTTGGTTTGCTTTTTTGAATGGAACAGAACCGAACTGTAAATCAAACGGTTTGCAAAAAAACAAAATTTTCAATTTGATGCAGTTTATGGTTTAATCTGCGATTCACAATTTTTTTGTTCAGCCTTAGTTGTAAGAAAGGGAATGATCTTTGTCAAAACAGCTAATTTGTTGAAGCCTTAGGTAAAGATGGATAGCTTGTTTACTTTCACTTGTTTAATGAATAAATCAATTATTCGTTGGAAATATATGATGATGTTTGAGGATTTTTTTTCTTTTGAAAAATTGTTTCTATTTTTGTTCCTTTTACTTAGTTAATTGGAAACCAAATGCATGTACGAACTGAGTTGCATCCCATGCAAAAACAGGGATGTGCAAATATTTTTGGGATCTTAATTCCCCATCCTTTTAACTTATCTTTTGGGATTTTAGGGATACTTATTGGAGGTTCTAAGTAATCTTGTTGTTATTGTATAATAATTCATTATTTGGCAAGAAAAATGTATTTCAAAATTTTAGGTAATCTCAACTATTGATTTCTAAATAGGCAAAGAAAAATCGAGAGAAGAAAAATTAAAAACACTCCTATTGAAGATTTTGCAGTTTTTAATTTCAATATTTGCCATATAAAAGCTTAATGAAATTAGTTGATGGGGCTAAAAGAGTTTAATATCTTTTTTTTTTCCTTGCTAAAGATTGTATTTTATTCATGGAAACAAAATAATAATTGCAAGATCAAATTAATTATTTTATTATGCTCACTCTTCATGAATTTTCCTCCTTTTATATCTAAATTCTCATTCTTTTTAGAAGATTTTTTGGTTTAGATTGTACATTACTAGATGTATTTACAACTAATCAACTGTAAAATACTTTTAAAAATAAATTATTTTCTCAATTCATATGTTACTAATTAAGTTTTTTTGACATGTTCACTACTGAATACTCTTTAGCTATAATGATACGAATAGTCAAAATAAGTATGTAGAATCTATCAGTAGCTTCTTTTGAATACCGATCATTATCTTTAGAGACGTTTTATTAAGAACGTTCCTTAACCCTTCTTGGCTAAGCAGGAAGTGTAGAAAAGTGCTCCCTTCTCTCCTTATAGACATAGAGTGGATGAATTTGGTCGAAATATTAAATAACTTGATTTATAATTTTTTTCTTTTAATTTTTAAACTTTAAAATTGTCTCTTTTTGTATTTGTGTAAAATTATTGATCTTTAGATGAATAATTTTGACTTTGATTTATTTTCTTAAGGAGCGTTTTCCTTTTTTTTTTCCTCTCTCTTTCTCTCTCTCTTTATTTATGTTGTTACAATAAAATAATTCATTGAAATCTCTTACCAAGATTGAACATTTCTACGACAATAGGTCCATTGGTCTTTCCTCCTTATATAACAAGGTGTAACACATGTCTATTGACTTTAGAAAAAAAAATTATATGATTACAATTTTGATAAAACAAAGAAGAATTTATAAAAAACTTCTCATTAACTTTGATTTAAGTATGGATTGATTCTCTAAACTTTCAAAGTGAGATTTTTATCTTTTAAACTTTCATAAATTGACAAAAAATTTCTAAATGCTCCATAGTTTAGGGGCATGTTTATATAGCAAAATCAAAGTTTAAGGGTTGTTTATGCACTCAAAATCAAAACTTAAGGTTTATGAGAATTGTTTTGTCAATTTATCAAAATTTAAGAGGTAAAAAACTTTATTTTAAAAGTTTAGGAAATTAATCCGTATTTAAATCAAAGTTAGGGGAGAGGGGAGGTTGGGTTTGCATTGGTTAGGTTTGCATTTTTCCCTAAAAAAAAAATAATAATACTGAAATATAATTGCTATATCCCATCTTAAAGATATAATATTACTATTTATACAATATAATATTAGTACAAATAACTATGTTGCATCGATGTAATATAGTAATAGTATTTTAGTAATATTTTTTAATCTAATTTATAGTTGTATAATATTTATTAATTTTGATAATAAATAAGTAAATTTTTTTACATAATATGTGGAAGAGTATCAAAATTTTAGCGATAGTTTTTGATGACATGTTCTTTGTAGAACCGATGCTACATGGAAAAATGAGGAGGAAGATGTAAATGTGACCCGAAGACTATAGGTTTGGTCTGCATTTCCACAACTTCCACATATCCATATCGTTTGATTTTATATATATTCTTGACCATCGTTTAAACCTTGATAATACTGCTCTATAAAGTACCTTTAACGACGGTTTTGGTGTTTTACCTATAATTTTAAAATGTATTTGCTTTAAAACTTTAAATGCTTTATCTATGGTTTGGTGCATAATATACCGTACATTGCACAAGTAGTCAGCAGAACATAACATTTTACATAATCAACTGTACTGAAATTGAATGATGCATATTACATTATTTGCATCGTAAACACAGACAAACAAATTCAAGAATCACGTGATCTCGAAACATAATCCAATGTAGAGATTTTCAAGCAAGAAAGTTGCAGCTAAACTGAAGTATTTCCCAATTTGGACTCTTCAGAAGGGAATTTGTCAGTTTGGTAGGTGAGAAGTAGCCACACATGTGTGATGAGTTCTCCTCCTCTTCTCAGTACTGGAGTGTGGCGATATTGTTGACAATGGTAAGCCGCGTAACAAAGCATCTCAACCCACACACTGCATATGAGCTTCCAGTTTACGTCCTCATCCCCAGAGCTGCCAGGTTGCTTCTTTGTCAACCCTTGCCGTAGCTCTTGTACATCCTTCAACACAGACCAATTATCAGTGAGGAAGTTTCCGTCTTTCCCCGTTTCAGAGCTATCAAATCTACGTGATAACAAGGATTATTTGTCTTGCATTCCTCCAAAGGCCTCGAGCTTAGCGGAAGCATATCCAAATGTTATTTCGCTTGTGGTCAAGGACAGCATATAGGGACGACACACGAGAAGAAACATCATGTAGTTGGACAGTAATCCACTCAATTTGTAAGAGCTGCATTTGCTGGAAATGGGGCTCGACTGTAGGACATTCGTTGCAATGTGCCAGATGATGATGCTTTTCCCGAACTCTTTTCCTTCTATCGACTCTCCGATGAGTGATTCTTTAGGAATATTGAAAATTTCGAGAGACCAGAGACCTTTCTCTGTAAAAGGCGTCATTCATTTTCCTCTTCTTTTCTACATCATCCATTCTGAACCAATGTTTTCATGGGTGGTACTCCCAATACCCTTTAAGACTCACTTCCTGACGAAGTATCTCGAGGATGGAGGTTACCGGCTTTGGAAGATCGCATTTGCAGCTATATGTGTCTATATCGAGTTGAGGTAAAGAATTCGACCACCTTCTCTGCTTCTCGCAAACTCGAACGAGAAATTCCAGGACCGTTTGGTTCAGTTTCGGATGCATCTTAACAACGGCCCAAGTGGAAAACGGAATCAGATATATTTGGGAGAGCTCAACAATGCATGATCCTATAAGTAATACGTATGTATTAGTCACATACACGTCGAGTAAGAACGCATTCCTGAAAATGATTGAAAATCCACACAGAGTGGAAATCAAGCAGAAAAAGGAAACTGCTCTGCCCGCAAGGCCGATCTTAGTACAAAGGTGGGGTGATTTGGTGTATATGATATCGTAAAGAAACCCGAGTTCTATCTCAGTAATGATGAACTCCTCCTCTGGCTTTGAGAGATCTACAGACCATTTAGCCCCCCAGAAAAGGAGGATGGTAGTTCCAGTTCACTCGGTGAGGCTTCAAACAATCGAAGCGATGATAGGCAATCAGGGTATGTTTGAGAAAACCAGAACCCTTGGGCAACTCCTTTCGAGATTTTTTCGCTACTGCTTGTATCTCAGAAGCACTTGTGGTGTCATCGTGTATCGAATAGAGAGCCCAAGAGGTTCCAATTGGCTTAAGTAATCCAGTGACTAACAATGGGATGTATAACCGCGAGACAGGGGAAGTCTTGTCCCACTACCGTATAAGAATCCAAACCACGATAACTGCTGAGACCAGGCGGCTCAGTGCTTGTCTTCTTGCCAGCCGGATATCTTCGCTAGACTAAGCACTCATACAATCTGGGTTAGCTAGATGTATCAACAGCAATGGTGCCAGCAGTCCTTTGAGCCCAAAATTGCAGTCCGGATTTTCGGGATCACGGATATTGACCACACTGAGCTTTCCAAGGGCAAATGTCGAAATATAGGATCAAAAGCAAAGTAGCAAGACCAACTGATAAATCTCGTCAACCATCCGCGACTATATCTTCTTCGGTCACCATAGCCAGAAAGAATTATCTGAAAGGCGAAACTGGCTAGAACTAGCCACCGAATCCCCCAGTTTTCCCACAGGTTCATGGCCCATGGCCATACCATCGATCGAGAGCAGCCACTGTTCCAGTAATGTTGAAGATGATTGATTTTTTCCACATATATCTATATATGCTTAGCAAACATGTACTACGATACAAATTAAACAGTATCCTTTTTTCTTCCTCTCCCCTCGTTAAGCAAAATGCAAGGATAGTGGCAATGAGTATTAACAGGGTAAGAGATAGAGTTCTGAATGATATGAGGATATCACGCAAGCTATAGATGAAACCCATGTTTTAAGTTATGAAGGAAAATACTCTCCTCATTTTTTTCAGCACTTTTAGTTATGGGTACCATGCATTAGCATTGACAATATATGCTACTGCCATCTCCTACCAACATCCGAGCTAATAGCTATTATAAATAATCACAACCACTTTTATTTAGCATCATGATTTTTGAAAAATGGCTACCGTTGTATTCGAATAGGGAAAGAAAAATAACTTTCGTTGTTATATAATTTGCTCATTATAAAATTAAAAGAAAAGAAAAAGAAAATCATTGTGTAAAACGCGTGAATCTGTAAAATCCTGAAGCAAACTAATTTTTTTAACAATATAACATGCATACATGTTCGATTTAAATTATAAATTGAATTCAAAGTAAATATATGTTACTTTATGAAGCAAACTGACATAGGAATCCAATGAGATTAACTTAGACTGTGAGATAGCAAAACCAAAATCCCATCTCAAACTCCATAAATAAGTACATAAACATGAAAAATTAGAGGAGTGTAACTTCACTTTTTAGATGAGTTATGAGAGTTTAAAGTTCATTTTCTGGAAATAAATAGGATAAGTGCGTAAAAATATAAAAACCAAATGAGTGTTCTTATAATTAATATTTATATTTTTCATTATTCATGAATCAATTATGAATTTATTATATGAATTATGAGGTGGTTGAATATATGTTAAACTCTTGTCTATAGAATTTTTTATTCAAACCATGGTGATAAGTCCTAATACGTTTGCCTAGAAACCCTCTTTTATTTTTTCTCTTAATCTTGATCGTGGATTACATTCAATTAAAATATGGGAACGAACACGTGGGCTTTATTAATTTTTCTGGGTGATCAATAGACCTTTTGCACCCCTTAAATATATTATATTTTCTCTTACAATCAATTCAAAGAGAACATGGCCATAGATTTTTGCGATGCTCAAAATTTTCTTTCATTAAAAATTTCAATCGAAATGACAATCTCCTACAAAAGGTAGCTGAGCAGCCTAGCACAATGGCTGCTTGGACACAAATGAAAGAATGATTATATCATATCAACAATTTCAGCTAGCTAGTTGAATATCATGGTAATTCTTAGAGCAATGATAACTAGAAAAGAGAAAAGCAAGTAATTATAGTAAGAACTACTACTTTAAGTAATCATTAACCAATCTCTATAAGGAAGCTTTTGTTGAAATAGCCCAAGCAGTAGTGAGGAGGAGAAAGAGGAATGTCTCATGGAAAGTTGGCAAATCTGAGCTTTCTTTATATGATAGGACTAAGTAGTAACCATGTTATTCTATGACAACCTAGTCAAGTAATCTAAATATTCTAAGGAATCGCAGCAAGGCACAAAAGCAAAAAGATCCATTCACTTCTAACTTTACTTGTATCATAGCTCTTTTGTTTTATGCTACCAATGCATTATGACTTTCTTTTCTCCCAGGCGTGTAGAACGTGTAATAACGTCATGAAATGTTATGTAGAGCTTCTTGGCAACCCTAGAAATTACCGACACGGTGTATTCTCATATATATATGTGCAAGTAGGACATACAATTATAGGATATGTGATGAATTTGTTGAGGGTGAATGGTCCTTTTACAGTCTATACTGAACGCCAATAAACCAATGTACGTGTGAATGAATCTCCTCTGAACTTCAAAAATTTAAAGTACTTTAATATAGGGATTAGCATATATAAGGTAAGTAGAACATGAGACTTTACTCTTACTCTACACTAGAGGTAGCAATTCATAAATTTTTTGAACTTAAACCTACCTGTTGATAGGCAATTTCGGATTTAGGCTCCTTAAACCCAGTCTAATCTCACTCCTACTCTTGGGCAACCAAAAAGGCCTACTTTGATGAGGATTCAACTCTCAATTAGACTTACTTGACCTATTCTCAGGTCAGTTCTAAGGTTTGGTGTAACTTACGTCCATGATGAACCCGTTTGCTATTCTAGACTTTGCTACAAGTCAACTTACATGGCTCAAACTAACCTGTTCTCAGGTGGGGTCCTTTATCACATCACCCTAATATCCATCGGGGGCTTTGCACTTCATGTGTTTTACCACTAAGGCTCATGATGAGGGTTTTTGTGAGTTCATCCCGATTTGACCCTTAGCTTAAGCTGAAAAAGATACAAAGACACTCATATTTAGGGTAAATCTATATTAAAGATATGCTCAACTTTTAGAAAATATGTATCTATTTAATTAGATATGCTTGCTATTTGAGAAGGTGCCTATTTGAGAAGATTTTATTCTAGATTTGACAACACCTAACTTTCCTAAAATATCTTAGTCTCATCTCTTATAAGTAAGTGATGAGGCTCCAGGTATAATCACTTTTACTTATATAGCTGTTATTCTACCACTTTTTAGAGAGATTCTAACTTGAGCATTGGAGTACTTATATTAGACTAAACCTTAGTATGTTTTTGCATATCACATTGTTTGAGACTTAGCCTTTCAAGCTCATGTTACTGAAGATTCAAGCTCACCGTCTCAATTCCAACCTCGGCGAAGATCACAAATAGCATTATATTATAACATTTTGAAACCATCATAGAACTTTTATTCTGCAAAATTTAATAAGTATAAGATAATACATGGAACTTTTTTTTTTCTTTTCATAAATTTTAGTTTCATACAATTTTTTTAATAGCAAGTTTTAGTTATATTTTTCCTTTGCTAAAAGATTTCATTCATATTTGATTATTAATTTTGAATGTATATTTACATTGGGAACAAAAAGAAGAAGAAGAAAACTATGTACCTATAGATATCGTCATTTATTTTTATGATATTATTCAACTTAGATTGATACTTATCAAGTGGAGAAGAATAATTAGAAAGAAAATGAAAGACATAGAAGGAGAGAGAGGTGTTATGAGACTTGCTTTAGGATTAGGATTTTCCTTTAATCCCTAATACCCTTTGGGATTGAAGACTTATTTCCCTTATGTTGTTTAGAATCATAAGTGCTCCCATGCTAGTTATTTATTTTATCGCCTAATAATATAATTAAATATAATTAACTAAAATTGTGTGTGACATGCTGCATATGATTGTGGTTGCTATTGGTTTTGGTTATTGTAAGCTTACTATTAATCTTTTTTAGGTGGTGACCTTTACGTGGACTTTATGTACGATTCTTTGGTGACTATGTTTTCGATGTAGGAAGGTCTTATAGGGAATTTGCTAGTTATGTCGATTAATTTCGTTAGACTGTTTTTTTTTTTAAACTTTATGCCTTTTCATCTACTTCCTTAATATCAAAGAATTTCTTGTTAAGATACTATTTTATGGACTTAATATAGTGATTTGGGCCTAGGTTGAGGGGCTAATACTTATGTTTGGTGGGCCTACGTGCCCCGGGCTTTGTGGAGCATAAATGAAACTCTTTTATGATGACTAATTTCTGTCTATGCATACTTGTGATTATGTTTTAGAGTTAAATAATCATTTCTTTCATTTGCAATTCATCCAATATCAATTTTCTCAAATCTAATAAGGATTTCAGAAATTCTGAAATTGGTTAAAAACTTAGTCAATAGACAGGAAAGCCTTGACGTGTAATATTTAAGTAGGACACATGGCAAACCGTTATATTTATATCCTCATGGATCTCAAGCATGACATCTAATGCAATTGTATAGTCCCATGAAACATGACTGATAAAGATCAGTTAAGTATAACAACCTACCATACATAGCATAACTTACATTCAAGAAAATGGCCTCCACCATTACGCGGTGCATTGAAAAGGCCGTACAAAGGTATTCTTCACACAAAGTAGTATTGTATAAATAGATACCATCCTTTGATTAATTAAGGCCATTATTCGGCTAACCACTCAGTGGTGGGGGGTTATGTGTACCTCGTCATGTATGCGAAGTTCGTCCATTGCGATCATTTGCAAATGGACATGTAAATTCGGAACTGAAGGCTAACAGGTTGGAACTGTTCTCCTAATCCCGGTCACAGAAGGTGTGAATCCGATTCCTATGTGATTGCCGGTTGATCATGTATGTTTTATATTTCATTTAGTTGTTGTGTTTCATTGCATAAATTAAGTTTCAATAGCTTTACTTGAGTCTTGCTTGAAATAGTTGTTTGTTTTAAGTGAGAAGAAAGATGCAGGATATATTTATATTGAGGATTGAAGCTCAATTTACATTATTTTATTTGGCATTATGAAAGTTTTCAGATTGTTGCCCTGTTTGATTTTTAAGTGGGGGATAAGCTTTGTGTGGTCATGGAAAGTTGGGATATTTTGATACGAGTATATGTATATATATCCTTTCCTCATCTATCTACAAGTGCTCTAATTAGGTGCAAACACTAAACAGGTGCTTTTATAGAATTTTGTGTACTCTGGTTAAGGATACAGACAATGAACAATTGTATGGATGCGACTACCAGGTCCCTTGAAGAAAGAAAAATAATGACTCACATATATACCAATTTGAATACTACGTATAATTCATAGTATATGATCAAATATATTGATACTATTTAGGAATTAATAAAACGTGGTTATCATGTTAGTACTATATTATTCATATAATATAATTTAATAATACTTTCTTTGTCATGCAAATTATATATTAGATAATATAGTACCATTCTATCTTATATGAAATTACTAATATTCATTATATTCTATATACATACTGGATAATATACATTACACTAATGTCATATATTGTGTAGAATAACTTCTATCATACACAATAGCAAAATGTAGTTTTAACGTGATAAAGATATAATGTAATATGTAGTACAATATCTGATCTTATTCCATGTGTGTAATATTTTATCAATATAAGAAGTATTTTATGTAAAAGCCAACAATCTTAGTTAAGATAAACAAATGCTAAGCAAATTTTTCTTCCATTCATGGCAAGAAAATGCCATTTGTGTAGCAATAAAGACGTTGCCTTCCCTGATCTAAGGACTTATTCTAATCTAAAATTAATTGTAGACACCTTATTTTTATCCTTTATAAATTTTAATTTTTTTTTTAAAGTAAAAAAAAAAGGGTCCTAATTGAAATAAATAAAAACATTTAAAAAAATATTATTGGAAAGATTAAAAAAAAAAAATTAAGAAAATAGAGTTTTTAGGATAATAGGATTTTTTGGTCTTAGGTCATTTTTAAGATTTTTTTAGTCATATGGACAAGGTTAATTCCTTTTTTAGGCTAGATAGAATTAAAGTGCATATATGTGGTTTAATGGTTCTGAGCTATATTTAGAAATATTAAATTTTTACTAAAACTTTAATGTTTAGACCATGGTTGATTTAAAATATATATATATATATATATATGTTTGTAAAAATGATATTAGTTTAAATTAATCGTGGCTACAAATGACGACTTGATTAGACTTAAATTAGTTGATTTATGAATATTGAATTAACTAGGGCAATGAACCAAGCTTAGAAAGCTGTTAAATTGGACTGATTTTGAAATTATTTTTAACATATGCTTATTAGAATTAATATGAAAAATTACTGCATTTTTCAATTTTCAAATATCTAGTTGAATTAGGCTTAAACTAGACATGGTTGTTTAATCGAGTCCAAGACATTTAAATGTTATATGCAGTTGATTTGTATAACTTTATGAGAAAAATGTTTAGCATAGTTAGCTAAGGTATCCATATGTATATGCGTGGAAGATGGATCACTCGAGTTTGAAATCTAATAGGTGCAAAACACACCTTTAATTTTTCTTTCCCCTTTAAGTCCATGTGGCACAATTCGATTGGACTTTAAGTCAATTGCTTGCATTGACTCCATCTTCTTAACCACATATGCCTCTTAATCAACTTACTTTCAAAGCATTTTTTACCCATTTTTTCTTGCAATTCCACCAAATTAACGGTGAAATTGCAAAGAAGACTTGAGTTCAAAACCCAATGGGTGCAAAACGTACCTTTAATTTTTCTTTCCCCTTTAAGTGTTACGTGGTGCAATTTGATTAGAGTGCAAGTCAATTGCTTGCGTTGACTCTATCTTCTCAACCGCATATCCCTCTTAGTTAGCTTAGTTTCAGAGCATCGTTGATCCATTTTTTCTTGCAATTCCACCAAATTAATGGTGAAATTGCAAAGAAAACTCGACCTAATCCCATTTAAACCTAATATCTCGTTTTTAGTTGAATATTTAAGGAGCCAAAGAAGCATTCAAAGTTTGAAAGAAACTTAAAGACTTGGATATTGTTCTGACTTGCATTGCATGATTTAAGCTTTGGTATGGATTTTTCAATGCTTCTATGGTCCTTTCAAGGAAGAAAGAATATTTAGGAACACATTTTAATCGAATTGAAGTGCATCTCATCTCTTTTTGAAATTAAGTCGATCAAAAATGCCCATTTGTTTGGTTCTTTGAATTTAATCTTTTTCTTAACTTTCCAAGCTTAATCATGTCTAGAAAAGTATAAAAGGAGATTTGGGCATTTAGTTCTAACATCAAGAACAACTTGAATCATTCCCATTACAAGCTTATGCAAGATTTCTCTCACTATTGCAAGATACTTTCTATCTTTAAAAATTCCATAAGTTAGAGGTCATATCAAGTTGAGATATTTATAACTGTAAGCCCCTCACACAGCAAGCTCACAATTCCACCCTTTCTTGTCCATAGTCGCAGTCACCAAATCGAGCCCCATTATCCAAGGGTTTCGCTCAAACGCTAGCCATTGCAAAACTCCACAATCGCACATCCCTACACGAAAACAACGATCACTAATGAGCTTAGCATTATGGAAAACCCTAACCCAAGCATCCTCTCACTCCAGCAACCATTAGCTACGCTACCCAACAATCACCGCTAGCAACCAAACTCCAACCACAACCAAATTGAGGCACTTGTGCCATACCCCTTATCCCTTGTACAAGCCACATAAAAACATCCTTCTACGCTTCAATTGGTGGCCAAAATACTCCAGAGCAACCATCCCCCACAAGCGCTCTTCTTCTCTCTTCCTTAGGTACATACATTGCAGGTGAATCGAACTTGAGTATCCCCTAACCTGCGCCTACTGACCTAGGTCCTGATAGTCCTTTTTTTTGTTTTTGTTTATTTTTTCTTTTCTTTTCTATTTGTTCTTATTTATAAATAATATATATATATATATTGTTAAGCCTGGTTTTTTTTCTCTCGGTTGTTGTAAATTAGGTCTTCTTTAAACCGATAGTACTAAACCCTATTCGTTTAGTATTGACCTTCAACTGAAGTTTAAAGAAAATCGGTTTTTTATTTTGAACATATTTTGGAGTTGCCACTTGATCAAAATCGAAAAAAAAAAGTTAAGTTATATCTAATTAGGTAGATTAATTATAATTTATCTATTGATTTGTTGATTAAACTAATTTTATAAACGGTTTTCAAAAACTAAAGAACTGGATCTAAGGGCTATCCTATTAAACCCTAAATGGGTATCATTTTTTAACTTTTCGAATTTAATGTTGCTTTTCAAATATACCCTTTTTTAATTTCTAAACAACTAATCATATCACAAGTCACTAAATTAATTAATTTGAACAAATATTTACAAAGATGGAAAAAATAAAACTTTTCATATTTTAAGTTGCCTCATACATACAGGTGCCATATACTCGTTATTCGGGATCAAACTTTCATAGTTTGTTCCTTGAAAGTGTTAGCAAGTTGGTTGGTTTTAATTTTTGAAAAAGAGTTGGGTTAACATTTTGACGCGATTCAAGTTATTTAAGGAAATTTTTTTAAATTAGAAATTTTATTTTTGGAAAATTTTAAAAGTGCCCTAATCTTGAAAATAGGTTAATTTATTCTTGCTTACTTGGAAAATTAACCTTTCTAAGTGACAAAATAATTTTTATTTTTTTATCTACCTTTATTTATGCATTAATCGAAAAAAAAAATACAACTAAACTAAGCTTCTTCTTTTTTTCTTTTTTCTTTTTATCTTTTTTTTTTCTCTCTTCCTTTTCTTTTTTTTTTTTTCTTCTCTTTTCAGTTATCCCTTTTCTTTTTTGTTGAATTACAAATACAATTATGATATGCTAATAAATAAGTAAATAAAATAATAAAAAAAATCTAAAACAAATAGAATTAGACCAAAGGAGCTGGAATTACGAATCAGACAATTGCCAAATTGGGTTAGACTTGATCCTTAAGGAAAGAGATGGAGCTCGCGGAGGACATCTTATGGAGAGTTTTCTGGTTGAATTTTGAGTGGGAAAAAGTGTTTCTGTGTAAGTTTTATTAGGCTTTGGGGGGTTGCTTCAAGTATGGTGGTGAATGGCAGTTGTTTGGATGGTTTTTGATGGTGGGTTGCCAGTATTGGTAAGGTGCAAGTCTACTGCTACTTGCATGCTATGTGTCACGGTCCGAGGCTTTCGTTAGCACACAAATAGACCGTGCGGCGCTTACTATCCTACCTCTGCAGTAGTAAGCAAACCTAACTCGCACGCAACGCTAGCCAACCAGGCCTAAACCTGTAAGCAACACAACCAAGGAAGAAAGACAACAGATTATAAGGGATACAGTATCGAATGGAAAAAGGAATAGCACACTTTTATTAATTCCGACAGTATTACAAGGCTACAATGTGTGTGCACGGGGGTACAGTGTATGTATCAGGTGCCGCCGGTCGTGATCAACCAACGTGGTGAGTAAGAGCTTCAATCCAGAAGAGTACTCACACCCCCGTAAAAGAGCTTTACGGACATTATTGGGCCTGGCAGGAGTAGACATTAAAACTGGTGAAATGGCACCACTTTCTAAAAGTGGAAATTTCTAATAATAGTAAGGCCCTATCTTACACAATAATAAAGTCCCCCCCCCCCTTATGTTACAATATGTACAAAACAATGGCCCCTTGTCATAAATGTATCTTACAAAAAGGGACCCTGACATCCTCCCCCACTTAATTCTATTGACGTCCTCGGCAGTATGTACTAGAGCTTGGATCTGGTGGCGGAGGTCTTCTGGCTGGCAAGGCTGACTTTCTTTTGGATAAGGGTTTCAGATCTTCTTCAGTCTCCCAGCTTGTATCTTCTTCTCCTCTATCTCTCCACTTGACCAAATATTCTTTATGATCTTCTCCAATGGAGGGATCTCTGACTCTTCGCTCTGCAAGGATGTCTTCCACGGCTTGACTTAGGTTAAACTTCATCTTGATGTGTGACCGCTTAGACACATTGCGAGATGGGTCTTCCATGTATGGATAATATGGCTTCAAGACGCTGACATGAAAAACTGGATGGACCTTCAACCACGCAGGAGGCTCGACCTTGTAAGCTACTCTTCTAATCTTCGATATGATAGGAACTGGACCAATGTACCTTTGGATCAATCTTCTATCCTTGTTCCTCAATGATCTGACCTGTTCTGGAAGAAGCTTTATGAGGACCTGATCTCCAACATTGAATTCTCTGGGTCGGCGATTCTGATCTGCCCATTTCTTCATTCTCTTGAAAGCCTTTTCAAGGTACGATTTCGCTACTTCTGAACTCTGCTTCCAATCCCTGGTGAACTGATAGGCTCTTTGGCATCTCCCGGTATATGGTGCTGCCACTGTGTGGGGTAACAGTGATTGCTGACCCGTAATGATCTCTATAGGGCTCTTGTTGGAGGAAGAGCTTCGCTGGATGTTGAAACAGAACTGGGCGATATCCAGCAAGTCAACCCAATTCTTCTGGTTGGTACTGACAAAGTGCCGAAGGTATTCCTCCAGCAACCCATTGAATCTCTCTATCTGTCCGTCACTCTGCGGATGGTAACTGGAGGTCATGCTCAGCTCAGAGCTTAGGAGTTGGAACAACTCTGTCCAAAACTTCCCTGTAAACCTGGCGTCCCTATCACTTACAATATTTTGGGGTACACCCCAGAATTTTACTACATGCTTGAAGAAAAGCTGGGCTGTCTCTTCTGCGCTTGAACTCTTCGTGGTAGGAATGAAGGTGGCATACTTAGAGAACCTGTCAACAACAACAAAAACAGATGAGTGCTCCCCTACTTTTGGTAGGGAAGTAATAAAGTCCATGGAGACGTTCTCCCATGGGCGAGAGGGCACAGGAAGTGGCTTTAAGAGGCCTGCCACCTTCTGCCTCTCAACTTTGTCCTGCTGGCAGGTTAAGCAAGTCTTCGTATAAGTCATCACATCCTCCTTCATATCCGGCCAGTAATAGCCCTGCTTCAACAAGCTCCATGTCCTTTGCCAGCCTGGATGTCCAGCCCACAAAGTATCATGGCACTCTCTCATGAGTGCCCTTCTCAAGTTGCCCGCCTTCGGGACATACAATCGGCGCCCCTTTGTGTAAATGAGGTCACCTTCTACCTAAAATCTGTGCGTCTTCCCTTCTTCAACCAACTGCTTAAGATTTTTGGCCAACAAGTCTTGACCTATGTGTTGCTTGATCTGCTCTTGAATTGAAGTCGAGATTTGACTCGCCGACTGGTCTGCAATCTGTACTAAGGATGCTAAATCAGCTCGCCTACTTAATGCATCTGCTACCTGATTAGTCCGTCCACTGCGATACTCAATCTCCATATCAAACTCTGCAAGAAACTCTTGCCATCTGGCTTGTTTGGCTGAAAGCTTCGGTTGAGTCAATATATGGCTGGCAGCAGAATTGTCTGTCTTCACTAGAAACTTAGATCCTAGTAAATAGTGTTTCCAAGTCCTTAGACAGTGAACAATTGCAAGTAACTCCTTCTCTTGGGCTAAGTACCTGCGCTCTGTTTGATTCAGCTTCCTACTCTCATATGCCACTGGATGACCCTCTTGCAACAACACTCCACCCAATGCAATGTCTGAGGCATCCGTGTGGACTTCAAAAGGCTTAGAAATGTCAGGAAGTGCGAGGACTGGCTCCTCCGTCACTACACGCTTCAACTCCTCGAAGGCACTCTGACATATCCCATCCCATGACCATGCTTGGTCCTTCTTCAATAGATCTGTGAGGGGTACAACTCGACGGGAATATCCCTCAACGAACTTTCTATAGTAATTTGCGAGTCCAAGGAAGGACCGCAACTCCGTTACACTCTTAGGCACTGGCCATTGCCTGATTGCTTCCACCTTGGTCATATCCATTCGGATCCACCCTTCTTCAACAACATGACCCAGGAAGTTGATGCGCTTCTGGGAAAAGGCACATTTCTCACGCTTCACGTACAAATGATTCTCCTGCAGCTTCTTGAAAACCATTCGTAAGTGCTTCACATGGTCCCGTAATGTCCTGCTATACACAACAATATCGTCTAGATAGACGACTACAAATTTGTCGAGATATTCACAAAATACATTATTCATTAAGGTACAAAATGTTGCAGGAGCATTAGTGAGACCGAAGGGCATTACCAAGAACTCATAAGCGCTATACCGGGTTACACGCGTCATTTTGGGCTCATCCCCCTCAGCAATGCGAACCTGATGATAACCTGAGCGAAGATCCAGTTTTGTAAAATATTTAGCCCCACTCAGTTGATCAAACAGATCAGCAATTAGGGGAATTGGGTAATGGTTCTTCACTGTCAGCTTATTTAGAGCCCGGTAGTCAATACATAATCTTAAACTCCCATCCTGCTTCTTTTGAAATAGAACAGGAGCCCCGTATGGTGCTTTTGAGGGTCGAATGAAGCCTGCCTCTAACAACTCATCCAATTGCTTCTTCAATTCGGCAAGTTCGGGAGGCGACATTCTGTAAGGAGCTCTGGCTGGTGGTTTGGCACCAGGAATCAATTCAATCTCGTGGTCTACCGACCTTCTGGGAGGTAATTCCTTAGGGAGCTTATTAGGCATCACATAATCGTACTCCTTTAGGACCCTTTCTATTTCCTCTAGTATCTCTGTCTTTCTTGCTTCCTCTTTCTCTGTAAGGAAAGCCAAGAAAGTTAGCTCTTGATGTTTGAGGCCTCTCTTGAATTGGAGCGCTGATAACATCATAGCCCCAATATTCTTCCCTTCCTTACCATTGTTGTTTACCCTATTCCTTTGAACTGTCACACAGCAAGGCTTTTCACCCATGAATAACAAGCAATCTGCTGCGGGCATGGGAGCAACTCTGGCTTGTCTCAAGAAATCTATTCCAAGGACTATGCTGAAGTCATCCAATGGAACAGCTGTGAAGTTGAGATTTCCACTCCAATCTCCAACCCTCACTTTCACTCCTCTTGCAACTCCTTGGACAGGGCGGGCCTTGGAGTTAACAGCTTTAATCTGGCTGGTGTCCTCAGCAAGCACTAACCCCAACCTTTCCGCCTCAAGCACATCAATGAAGTTGTGTGTAGCACCGGAGTCTACCATTGCACTAGCACTCTTGCCATTGATGTTCAATTGGACATACATCAACTCATTGTTGTTCTTAGGCTTACGTCGCACTGAGGAACTCTTTCCAACGGCCGACAACATGTGCAATGCACCCATTCGAGGTTGATCCTCTCCATCACTCCCTGACTCATCATCTTGGCAGGCATTCTCTACTTTTTGTGCCATAGCATTGAGTGCTGCCCTATGTGGACACTCAGCTACTTTATGTGGGCCATTACACAAGAAACATGAGAATGAGGGCTTCTTACCTCCATTGGTTGCCCCACTCTTTCCGGACTGGTGAGAGTTATGGGGTTTCCTTTAACTCCCTCCAGTATTGCTACTGCTGCTACTTGAACTTGGGGCTCCCCCACTCTTGGGTTTGCCCGACTTAACCGACCTTCCACCCTCGTGTCCTGTCGACACATTCTTCCCTTTATTGTCATGAGTGTAGTCAGTCAAGCGCTCAGCCGCTGCTTGTGCTGTAGCCAAGTTAGTAACTCGTTGCCTCTGCAACTCATTCCTGGCATAAGGCTTTAATCCTTCCAGGAAATAGAATAGCTTATCATCTTCAGCTATGCTCTTGATGTCCAACATCAATGTCGAGAACTCCCGGACATATTTTCTAATGCCATCACCCTGTCGAAGTTCCCTCAACTTCTTTCGAGCATTGTACTTAACATTCTCAGGGAAAAACTGAGTCCGCAACTCAGCCTTCAACTCCACCCATGTATCTACATGAGCGTTGCCATTTTGGATATCCTCATATTTGGTGCGCCACCACAGTTTGGCATCACCAGTTAAGTACATCGTAGCCATGGTGACCTTTGATCTCTCATCATTTATCCCCACAGCAGCAAAGTACTGCTCCATATCAAATAGAAAGTTCTCCAACAACTTAGCATCCCTCACGCCAGTAAATGCCTTGGGCTCAGGCATCTTTAGATGTCCTGCATGAGTAGGAACATGAACGGGGGCAGGGATAGGAGCATTTCCCACAACCCGAGTTAAAATAGCTACCTGTGCCCGTAGCTCTTCAACAGTCTCGATTGAGGCACGACTAGCAACTTGTCTTCTCACGTCTTCTACATGAGTCTCCAAGTGTTGTCTTGCCTCATCGATTGTTATGTGCATTTCCTCTCTGAGGGTTTGCACGGTAACACCAAAATTCTCAGCCATCTCAGTCATCTTAACATTCATCTCTTGATGATTGGTCTCAACTTCAGCCACTCTTACTGACAATGCGACTAAATCATCAATCTGCTTAGATACTCCCTTGAGGATTTCCTCAAAGCTATCAAGCCTCTTGCTTACTTCTTCTTGTCGTGTCATGGTCGTTCCCGCTGGAATAACCTAGGCTCTGATACCAACTGTCACGGTCCGAGGCTTTCGTTAGCACACAAATAGACCGTGCGACGCTTACTATCCTACCTCTACAGTAGTAAGCAATTCTAACTCGCACGTAACGCTAGCCAACCAGGCCTAAACCTGTAAGCAACAAAACCAAGGAAGAAAGCCAACAGATTATAAGGGAAACAGTATCGAATGGAAAAAGGAATAGCACACTTTTATTAATTCCGACAGTATTACAAGGCTACAATATGTGTGCACGGAGGTACAGTGTATGTATCAGGTGCCGCTGGTCGTGATCAACCAACGTGGTGAATAAGAGCTTCAATCCAGAAGAGTACTCACACCCCCGTAAAGAGCTTTACGGACATTATTGGGCCTGGCAGGAGTAGACATTAAAACTGGTGAAATGACACCACTTTCTAAAAGTGGAAATTTCTAATAATAGTAAGGCCCTATCTTACACAATAATAAAGTCCCCCCCCTTATGTTACAATATGTACAAAACAATGGCCCCTTGTTATAAATGTATCTTACAAAAAGGGACCCTGACACTATGCATGGTGGAAGGCCATATGTAAGAGTGGCATGTGTAGAGTTGGTTTTCTGATCAGTGTAATGTGGTGATAGGCTTATGGTTGCTGTTCGGGTTATGAGTGATCGGGGAAAATGTTGAAGGGCATGAAGTATTGTGTCATCTAATGGTAGGGTTAAGGTATAGACAGTGGGTTGATGGGATTATTGGATGGAGTGGCTGCTTTGGTTTGGCCATGAGTGGATCGTAACTGTGTGCAATGATTGGTGTTGGATGTTGCATTAATGGTTAGGAGTGTGGAGTGATGGTGATTAGATGGTGATTAGATGGATGAGGATAGTTGGTTGAAGACTGGGTAAGAGAGAGAGGTATAATGATGGGAGCACTGTTGTGTTTTGTAACAAATTGCAGCAAAGTTGCTATAGAGTTTGGTAGATGGTGGCGTCAGATACGGTCGATGATGGGGATTGAGTCGTTGTTGTTGTTTCGTTGGTAGGAGAGAGTGGGGTTTACAAATGGAGATTGAGAGGGATCGATGGGTGACAATGGAACTTGTGTTTATTAATAGTGAATGGATTGCCACAAGGTAGGGTGCTTGTAAGTTGAAGAGAGGATGGTTACGATATTAAGTTATGGGATGTGGTTGTCAATGAGTAGATGTGTGATTAGCGATTGATAATTGAGGAAGGGATGATGGTGTTTACTAGGTTGTGTTGATGATGATCGTGTGTGTTGTTTAGGAGAGAGAGAGAAATGTCCAAGAGAGAGAGGTCCCAGGTCTATTTTTGGTGTATTGCCTTTTGAATTCCGAAAAAGAAATTGGATTCAATGACATCCTAAATTTTCTCTGTTTTTTTTTTACCCTTTTTTCATCCTTTTTTTTACCCTTTTAATGTTTAAATTTAGACATGATTTTGGATGGTATTAGGAGTGGTTCAAGTCTACTTCACAATTTCACCATTAATTAAGTGAAATTGCAAAGAAAATAGAGTAAAAAATGGGCTAACCAAGCAATGATCACAGCTAGAAATGGAGAAGATGAAAAAAAAAAAGAAACAATGCACATGTGTGTGTAGTGAGGATCAAAACCCAAGTTACCTTGCTTCAGATACGCGCCCCTTTTGCCAACTTGACTGAACCAAATTCTCAATCATGTTGTTATTTAGCAAATATATAATGTAATAAAATGACCTAGACTAAAGAACAAAAGGTACAAAGTACCTATTGTATGAATCGAACCCAGTATTTCCATGTTAATCCCAAATGTAAAATCGAAGACTTAACCATATGGGCTGTTGGCTCATGCCATGTCTCCTTTTGCAAACAAACTGTATTTAAATCATAAACTAACCTAAAAAACTTCCAAAATTAACTAAACTAAACCTAATGATCCTAACACATTTCTAAATGCGTATTTTAAAAAAATAAATAAATAAAATATTTTCCTAAAAAAATTCGATATTTTTTTCCTAAATTTTCTACTTTTTTTTTTTAAATTTGTATTTTCTAAATTTTCTAATTTTTTGGGTTTTCTTAATTTTCTATTTTTTTTTTCATTTTAGGACCTTTTATCCTATTTTAAAAATTTTGAAAAATAAAAATAAAAAATAAAAAAAGGAGCAAAAATGGGGTGTTTACGTATATGTATATTAAAAAAAGAGAAGAGAAAGAAAAGAGTTATATTTTTTTAAACATGTTTTCAAAATTTCATTCAAATTAATTGATTCTTTTTTTACTATATCACCTAAAAAAATAAATTTTCAAATAAAATATACTAAACCTTTTTCAAGTTTAAAGACCTCTTTAAGATTTCATTCAAAATAATTGTCTATTAGGATCCATTTTCCAGTATTTTACTTACAACATAATAAAGTGGCTAAAAACGTAAATTGGATTGATTTCAAAATTAAGACAAACCCATTCGCTTAAGTTTTCAGAACCGAACTATGGAAAGTCTAATCACTATTACATGGGACGTAGATACTAATAGGGCAACTTAAAATAGGGATTTTTTTTTATTTTAAATTCAATTTTTCTATTCTCTCCTCCTATTTGTAAATAAAATTAATTTTCTTTATTTATAAATTTAGAATTATTCTTGCAAGTTAGAAAGGTATTTTAAAAAAATAACACTAAATTTAGAAGGTTAAAAGTGGTACATGTTTAGGTTTTAATAGGTTAGTCACTGGATCCAAAATCTCTAGTTTTTCAAAATCATTTTTTAAATTGATTTTCTCCTTGTGGCTAGGTTAGAATTAATTCACTAAATTAGTCTTAACTTGCTAATTTTCTTGAACTCGATCAGGTGGCAACTCAAAAAAGGTTTTTTTTTTTTTAAATTAAAAGGAAAATAATATTTTCCTTAATTCTTAATCAAATGTTAGTATTAAATGAATTAGGATTTAATACTAATTTGATTAAGCAAAATAATACTAAAAATTTAGGCTCGATAGTTAGGCAACTCTATTAGAGACACATCAAGAAAACTAGCTACTATAAACGTTCCAAAATTAGAATTGTTTTTCAAAATGACATTTATATATCGTATTTCTTTTCAGTAAATATATTTTATTTATTTGTATATTTTTATACTAATCTTGATATAGGTACATTAGGGGCAAATTGGAGAGAAGGGCGAGGGTGGTGGTGGGTGGGTTTATACCATCGTAAATATATGGTAGATACAGTCAGAACTAAGCTATCCTATAATCCTATGAGACGAGACATTATATAAGTTTTGGATGTTGTAGGGTAACTACTTTTTAAGGTTAATTAGACTACTTAACTTAAGCTTCATTGTAATTGATAAATCATTTCATCAAAAGCGTATAAGGTCACAAAGCTTACGGACTTTTAGAACCTACTCTGATTACATACATGAGTCATTAAACCAACAAATAAATAGCAATATGACATACTGTTGCTACTATGTTGGAATTCTATTGTACTATAAGAGGTTGTAATATTGTGTCCTTGTATTTTCCATGTAAATTTTAGGCATATTAATTATTTGTTATAGGTCATTTCCATTGTAATTTACTTGTAAATTTCATATTATAATGCCCTTTACCTATAAATTTCTCTATTTTATTGAATTTTCCTTATAAATATTATTCTTTTATAGTTGTAAAATAGTTGTCATAATTATAAAATTTTGATAAAGTTGCAACCTAAACCCTTTATATTGCTACATTACTATTTAATTATCAGTCTTTTGCATTTGCATCCACATGCCTTCATATTACTTTTTTTTTTATTTATATGTAAATATTAGTATGTTTTACTTATGCTTGTAAATAATTGTATCTACTACCCTTATCATCTTCATAAAATATTACACTTCTCTTAAATTTTATTCTTCAAATCACAAGATTTCCCTATATATTATAAAATAATTTTTTTTACCCTTAGTTAAATTACGATTTTAAAATAGAATAGGACTATTAGCCTTTAATTTTTTTAAGGCTATATTTATAGTCTTTCAAATAATTAATGAAAAAGAAAAATTCACAAATTATAAATAATTTTTCTCACTTTAAAATAAAGAAAATAAGACTTAAAAATAATCATTAGTTCATATACTCTTTTGTAAATATTACAAGTAATTTTAAATTGTAGATTCATCACCTTGTAGATTGTCATAGGTTTTCTTATCCATAAAAATATATTTCTTTTTAGCAATTGGTCTATACCCTTCCTCTCTCAAATTCATAAATCTCATCAAATCATTCATCTACGTAGAGTTTTTCAATTGTAAATATTTTCCTTCTTAAGATTTTATAAGTTTTTAGAACCCTTTCCCTTTCCCTTCCGGTTTTTATGCAATCATATTTGTTGATTGCACTTGTTTTCTTGTAAATAATCGCTTCGTCATACTATTCAATAATTGTAAATATTAGGTACCCCATAAAGTTTTCCTTTTGTAAAATTATACTACTTGTAGACAACTTTTTAAATACCTATAGGTTGTAAGTATTTTTCTTTAGTTATTTTCCACTTAAAGTTTGTATCTTAGGAACGTTATACATATAAATAAAACTTACCCTTATCTCTTTTGGTTTAGGCAATTACCTATTCACCTTCCTCTTTTTCAAACTAAAAGGTTTTCAAATATTCAAACAAACAAATAAAAAGGGAAAAAAAAAGAAAAGAAAAATTTAGAGGATTGATAATAGAGATGAACTCTTACTAGGGATTTTTGGGAGTCATCAAGCTAGCTTCCATGGCTAATAATGACAATAACAACAACTCCTATTGAATTAAGGATTTGCTCATTGGAGCAAACAATTGAAAAAAAGGCTAAACAAGTTAACCTATTGGTTGATAACATTGTGTTTACTCAAAAGCATTGTGTCATCAAATGAGAGCATTTAGAAGCACCAATACAGAAATCTACTAGAGCCTTACCCTCTGAATAAAAAATTAACCTTGTAATTGATTAAGAGAGTTTTAAGGAATTAGAGAGGAAGTTGACCTAACAAATATCAAATAAGATGAAAGCTTTAAGGGGTCCTTAAAGATTTGGTTAAGTAGGAATAATTGATCTCACCAAATATGATGTAGGGGCTTTTCCAAAAAAGTTCAAGGTCCTAGAACTTGAAAAATACAATGGAACTAGATGTATTAAATTGCATACTAGGTTTTACATAAGAAAAATGAACAAATATGTCCAATATGATCAATTAATGTTCCAGACTTTCCAAGGAAACTTGACAGGCCCTATACTAAGTTGGTATGCCTTACTTGATCTTAATCAAATGAACAATCGAGAGAAATTGGCTCGAGTATTCTATGAGCAATTCAAGTTAACATTAAGACAGTTGACAACAATACAAGACACTAATAAAAATGATATATTTAAAGAGACTTTATTCAAAACAATATCTTCTTAATTGACCAGTATGGTGGGTTGTCTGTAGTAATAATACTGGTGAATATTCACTTGGTCAAATTCATTAGGGAAAAGGGATTCAGTTAACTACCAATTCCTAACCTACTACTTTAATTTAGGCAATTTGAAAAGAGAGTTTGGAATGGAAAATTAAATTATAATATGAGTGAAAAGCAACTAACATGAATGATAAAGACATAGGCTTGTGATATGTTTTTGAAGTAATGGTGAGGGTACGACATTAAGATATCAGTTATGTTTTCTAATTGGGTTTTGATGGAATTCACTTAAGCCAGATCCCAAATAGGCCATCTTACTCAACTATGTAGTAAAGAATCTTCTTTCAATCTCATTTCCCTATACGATCAACTAAATACACAAATCCTATCATGAATTAAGTATTTTAGTCCTAGAGATTAAGAGGTTAATCTCCTCTCAATCTTATAATCTATCACAACCCACTAAAACCGCATAATGTAAGGTGAATTCAATAGGGAACATCTAGTCTCCTCTTGGTTTCATAGATGTAAGAATCCATTATTGACGTTTCACCGACTCAATGACTTAATTAGGAAATTACATAACTACTCTTCTCTTGATGTCATAATTATGTAAACCCAATAATTCTTAAGAGGCACTTCTTATGACTAATCTCCTCTCAATCTCATAATTACAAGGAAACCCAATGAAAATTTCATTAAAAGTACCTCAAAGAGTTCAAATGAAATACCAATAATAAAAATCCCAACTAAATATACATAGCCATAACATATTTGCAAAGTTTACTCCATTTACAACATCTATATTATCATAAACCTACTAAAAACTGCTTTGCCACTTATATTACGAACAGTAATAGCAATGAATGATAGAAAAATAGCAACAAACTCTACAGATGAACAAAGGAAAAAGGTATCCACTTAAGAACAAGGGATTAAATAAAGAGAGCATAGTAAATACTTAATAAACAAAATTAAATATGCATCAAAATCATAAAAACATTAACAAAATATCATAAACAAGTCATTAAAACATGTAAATAAACAATGAGCTTGCAAAACTAAACCTAATAATGCTAAAATCTTAATTGTGGCTCACATTTTTAGCTGCAAATGAGGCTATATATATTTTTATTGTATCGATTGATCAGTGTGAAGGTCTACCGATTGATCGATAGATACGTATTAGCTCCAAGTCGCTTCTATGTTTTAGGAAACATAGCATTTAAGAGGGTTAGGGTTTTTCAACAAAAACCCTAACCTTAATTTCTTCTATCAATCGATCCGTATAGATAATACTGATGGATCGACATATGAGAATCCACCCTTGCACATTTTATTCACTTGTTGATCTCTCCTTCGATCGATCACCTTAAGGAGCTGTTATATCCTTGATACTTCAAGGCATATCGATTGGTTAGTAACAAGACTATTAATTGATTGGTAGGCTAAATTCATTAGCTCCCTTGAATTAAACTTCCTTAATCAAATGGTAAAGATTGCCAACACAATGGTAGCTCCCATTTACCTGCACATAAGAAATAAAATCAATCAAATTCATTAAAAATTAATCTTTTCTCATGCATTTTTAGCAATTTTACAGAAGTTGATCCATTTTATGTATAAACTCTAATTTCATATGAAATAACAAGTTTTTGCTAATTTTATGCACAAATGTGGGTTTTAAATTATGGAAAAATTGTGTATTTTGAGTAGTGATTAACAACTCCTTCAATTTGGGATATACGCATAATGAGTAAGAAGAAAAATGAATCCTTTGTGGACTACACCTAAAGATGGAGGGGTATGATAGCTAGAATCATTCATCCTCTTGTTGAGAAAGAATTAATATCCATCTTTATCAACTTATTGGAGGAACCATATTATGGGCATTTATTGGGTAACACAACAGCAAGTTTCATTGATATTACACTTGTCGGAAGCCAAATTGAAGAGGCCATAAGAACAGGGAAGCTAACGAGAAAGAGACCTGCCTCACTGCATTCTAAGGCAAATGTGAATACTATAACATCAAAGCCTACACCATGCATGAAAGACCTAAAGATACCGAGAAGAAAGTTTACTCAAATTCTTGTCTCATTATCTTAAGTCTTTGACCAACTGAGAAAGGATGGCTCATTGTAATAGAAAGTGCCAATGCTAGGATACAGGCCAAGGAAATATTATCCAAATGCATAATGTGAATACCACATGGGTCAATAGAGGCAATCTATTGACAATTGTTAGGAGTTGAAAAATAATGTTCAAGACCTAATAGATATAAGGGTAATCTAATTTGACTTCATTAAAGGATAGGAGCATATTTCACAATGACTTTTACAAAGTTTGTAAAAGACAATTGATTTAAATAAAGTGCTTTATTTGCATTTCTCTTATTTTGAGATCATTCAAACAATAAGGGCATTTCAAATGACAATACTTGCAAAACAAGAAGGGCACATAGCCCATTAAGTCTTGCTAAATAAAATTAGGATGAAATTTAAGATATCTTATTGGTTAAAAGGTTTAGGATGAATAGAGACAAGTCGAATCCCAAGCACTAACCCTAAAACATTTTGAGTGTCAAGTGTCATTAATGTGAGCATTTAGACTTATTCCTTAAAAAGATGTCCATCTTGAATTTGATACGTAAATCAAAATAACATTTGGCATTCATTTTCAATATCTTAAATACAAAATCCTTTGTCAACCTCATTGAATCTTTAAATTGAGTATTTTCAAAATCAAAATAACATTAGGGTGGGTTGGGTTAGAAATTCTAGCTCACATTTGCAAGTAGGTCGACTTACTTAATCTGTAAGCTAATGTGGGGTAAGGCGGGTTGGCTTACTTAGCTTGCTTGTATAGCTCTATGCTTATGCAAGCTTTCTCTCACTACTATAAGATATTTTCTCTCTTTAAAAATTAGATAAGTTAGAGGTCATTTCAAGTTGAGATATTAATAACTGTGATTCCCTTACTTAATAAGCTTAAAATTTTGCCCTTTCTTATCCATGGCTATAATCACCAAATTAAGCTCTACTACCTAAGGGTTTTACTCAAACCTTAGCCATTGCAAAACTCTACAATTACGCATCCTTACGCAAAAACAACCACCATGGCTGAGCTTAGCACCCCTAAAAACCCTAACTCAAGCATCCTCTCACTCTAGTAACCACTGGCCATTATTACCCAACAGTCATCATTGGCCACCAAACTCCAACCACCAATAAACCACCTCTATTAGCCAAGGCACTTGTACTACACACCCTATCCCCAATAAAAGCCACATAAAAATGTTCTTCCTCGCTTAAATTGGTGGCTAAAACACTTTGGAGCAACCACTCCTCATCGGTACTCTTTTTCTCTCTTCCTGCATTGTATGTAAATTTAACCTAAGTATCTCTTAACTTGCGCCTGTTGACCCAGGTCCTTGTTGCCTTATTTTTATTTATTTTTTCTTTTTCCTTTTTTCTTATTTATAAAATATATATATATATGTATTAAAAAAAGAGAAGAGAAAGAAAAAGAGTTCTATTTTTTTCTTTCTAAACATGTTT
Organism: Lumnitzera littorea; assembly: GCA_024138015.1. Lineage (NCBI taxonomy): Eukaryota > Viridiplantae > Streptophyta > Magnoliopsida > Myrtales > Combretaceae > Lumnitzera > Lumnitzera littorea. The sequence continues at coordinate 46,229,578 of JAMXBB010000007.1, read as the reverse complement.
TTAGAAATTTTATTCAAATAAATAGATTTTTTTTTTTTTTGCTTTGTCACTTATAAAAATAATTTTTCAAATTAAATACAATAAACCATTTTCAAGTTTAAGTCCTTTTTTAGATTTCATTTAAAATAAATGCCTATTAGGACCATTTTTCTACAGTTTTTTCTTAAAACAAAATAAAGTGATTAAAAATATAAACTCGATCGATTTTCAAAATTAAAATAAACTTATACACTTAAGTTTTTAGAGTTGAACTATAGGAAATCTGATCTTCGTTAAAGGATATGTAAGCACCTATAGGATGATTTAAAGTAATAATTTTTTGTATTTTTCCTTTTGTAAAATAAATTCAACTTTCTTATTCTCTCCTCCTTTTTTGTAAATAAATTAATTTTATTTATTTATAAACTTATAATTACTCTAGTAAGTTAAAAGGGTATTTTGAAAAAATAAAACTAAGTTCGAAAGATTAATATGGTACTCGTTTAGGTTTTAATAAGTCAGGCTACGGATCTAAAATCCCTAGTTTTTTAAAATAATTTTTAAATTGATTTTCCTGTTAACTAGTGGCAAAATTAGAATCAATTCATCTAATTAATCGTAACATATCCCTTTTCTCAATGTCGATCGGATGATGACTTTAATTTTTTTTTAATTTAAAGAAAAACTGTACTTTCCTCAATTTTTAGTTGCGAGTTAATATTAAATTGGTTAAAGTTTAATACTAATTAGATTAAGAGAAAATAGTATTGAAAATTGTAGCTCGGTAATAATAATAATAACATGGTCCATCATAATTTAAAATAGCACTATAATTGATAATTATTTGAAGTATTAACATGGTTTGAATATGAGACAAAATAAAGATGGTTTTGCAACATGATGAATTTTACAACCGAATGGTATTAGCTAGAACAACTATATTTTAACTGAAACATTTAGTATCATTAGATCCAAACTGAGTGGTTGACTTAAATATGTGACGGAATAAAAAATTAAAAAGACAATTGAGTTGAATTGAAAGTTGAATCGAAATTAAATTGAGTTCGAACCGGGTTCAATCGTGACAACCCCGGAAAAATCTGTCTTTGCAGCTTCGGGGTCTTCCGATGGGAATTTATCAGTCTTGTGTGCTTGGAGTAGCCAAACGTGGGTAACGAGTTCCCCTCCTTTCCTAAGCATTCTTGCATGTTGATATACCTGACAATGGTGTCCAGCAAAACAAAGCATCTCTACCCAAACACTGCTTATGAGCTCCCATTTCCTTTCCGAAATTTTCAACAGGTCCACTAGCATTTTCACATCACCTAACAAATTCCACCCTTTGGTGATAAAAGGAACCGAATTACGTTTCTGTTCCACTTTATATTTGTCCTCCTCCTCCTTCGTGAGGGTTTCGATTTTCGACAAGGTTTTTTCGCGTGATGACCCTTGTTGATGTGTGAGGTCCTCAAGTATAGAGGAGGCATATCCAAATGTTATGTCACTTGTGGTCAAGGACAACATATATGGACGCCTTGTGAGCAGATACATCATGTAATTAGATAGCTGTTCGCTTGCACAAACATATTTGCATCTTGGAGAATTTTGATCTTCCAGCGATTGAAGTAAGATGTCTGTTGCAATGTGCCAAATTATGATGCTTTTACCAAACTCTTTCCGGATGGTCTGTATCATTATGCCCTTTAGATCAGGCTGATCCTTCAAATGATTCGAGGTCCAAAGCCCTCTAGTTGTCACAGGCATAGGCATGGATTTCATCTTTTCTAGAACAACGTCCTTCAGATCCGGAGGGATGGCCTTAGCTGTTGATCTCCAATACCGTTTGAGTCTCTCTTCAAGATGGAGTACTCGAAGGACGAAGCTTACTGCCCTACAATAATCGCCTTTGCAGCAATACTTCACCATATTGAATTGTTGGATCGAATTCGACCAACTTCTTTGCTTCTCACAAGTCTTAATAAGACGTGTTAAGAGTTTCCCATCAGCTAGCTCGTTCCCCGGTTTACATATGTTGACGATCGCCCAATGAGAAAATGGCAAGACACATATTTGATATAGCTCCATGATGGTGGATACCATGAGTAATGCGTATGTATAGGTCACATACAAGTCCAACAAGAATGCATTCCTGAAAATGATCGAAAATCCAGTTAATGTAGACACCAAGCATAAGAATGAGATTGCACTGCTCACCATTCCTATCGTCGTATAAATAATGGGTGCCCTAGTGTAGAGGGTGTCAAAAACAAACCCAAGTTCTATCTCAGTCACGACGAATGCATCTTTGGGATCCAAGTCATCTACAGACAACCAAGTATCCTCTATATATTTGGGATGGTATAGCCAGTTCTCTTGGTGTGGCCTCAAACCATCGAAACGGTGATAAGCCACCAAAATTAGTTTGCAGAAACCAGAAATAGGGGGAGGAGATGAAGCATAAAATTTAACCCAGCTTTCTATCTCATCGGCACTAGTGCTTTCATCATACACTGATTTGAGTGCAAAAACTCTGCCTACCGACTTGATTACTCCAGCGGTGAACAATGGAAAGTATAACCATCTAACAGGAGAAGAATTATCCCAGCATCGGATAAGAATCCAAACAACAAAAGCTATTGTAACACCAAGGTTTAAGATCTGTCTGATTCCTAGCCTGTTGTCTTCAACGGAATATGCACTGATACAATCTGGATTTGCTAAATGTACAAGTAGCAACGGTGCTAGAAGTCCTTTTAGTCCAACATTATAGTCTGGGTTCTCGGGATCTCGAATATTGACCACTGTGAGCTTCCCAAGAGTGAGTGTTGCAATATAGGATGCAAGCAAGTAAGAAGCCCAAATTGTAAATCTTGAGTACACGTCGAAACTATATCTTCTCCGGCCACCTAAAGTAACCAAAACGATCTGAAAGAAGCAACTTACTAAAACTAGCAATTGAATGCCCCAAGCTTCCCACAAGTCCATAGCCAGTGGCCATAGCGTCTCCACCATAGATAGAACAAGTTTGGTTAAATCCATATATACTGTGAAAGATTGAGTACTTTTATTAGAATATATACTACAGTATATATTAAATAATACGTCCACAAAACTGTTTTTTTTTTTTTTTTTAATATATTTATATTTTCAACTCTCACATAGGGAAAAAAATTACAGACAATACACAATCTAATGATGGTCTCTTGATGCGCCATCATTGTTCTTAGTATTTTCATGATAAATCAACGATAATTGCAAAGAATTGTAGAACTAAGTAAATTAAGTATATGTGATCATAGATTTTAGAGGACATACCCTGAAATACTGCTATAAGATTCTTAAAATATGCATCTCATCAGATTTCAAACACAACTGAAATTTTTGTATCATAATTAAAAGATATAGATACATTACGAAATTTGAGTTGATTAGGAATTTTACAATAGAATCAGTAGAACTATAAGATATTGAAAACTTTGATATTTCTATAGCAAAATTGAAATATCCCCAATTAGAGAATTTAAAAACAAGGCTAAAAGGTTAACTTCCCTCTATTAAGTCACAAATACCGTAACCCTTCCATTGCCATCGGTTGTCATGTGTAGTGAAGTTTCTCAGCAATCAAAAAGGTAATTCCTTTTGCCTTAGAAAGGTAACTTGTTAAGAATTATCCTATGGAAATTGATAAGTTCTAATCCTGGGATCCCTTTGGTGTAATAGAAGTGGGACTATAAGGAGTTTAAGGAAGGTGCAAGAAATAACATGATGGGAATGTTGGAATTTTGGTGGGCTCAATCCAAGTGTTATGAGAGAGTGATGGTGTTCTTTAGAAAATAGGCATTTTTATATGTGGGTTGTTTATATTGAAATGGCTTAAACCGATTTAATTTTACAATCCATCCTATTGTAAAATCATTTATTTTCAATCTTTTTATCAATATGGGACTTTGCTTTTATCATTTTCAGGAAATTGTTTGTGAAGCAATTAAATTAGGATTTTCGTGAAGGATCCATTATAATGCAAGTCCTTACATTTAAGGTTAGTAACTCATCCTTTCTTCGTTTGATTTCTTAAGAAATAGGAGATAGATTAAACCTTACCATGAATTCTTTGATGTACCAATCGATGAGACTAAATTTATGCAAAAGCGATTAATGAACAAGTGACGTATATCATGAAGCAAGCAATGTTAACTCAATTTCAGAATTAAGTGATCGATAAATTTGAGAGATAGGAAATAAGAATGAAGGAAAATGAATAGATTATAAAAGTAAAGAGTAAGCTATGAGAAAATAAAGAAGAAAGTAAAAAAAGAAAAGTAAATATGATTAATTTGAAATGTCAATGGGGCTTAAGAGTAAAAAATGCCACTTTTTATATTTTAATAAGAAACAATTTAGTTCAACTTTAAGCGATTTTATATATTCAACTTTTTGAATTTAATGACAAGCCATTTACATACTCTTCGAGCTAAAACGCGAACCAAACCAAAATATAAAAAAGTCATATATTATGATTAAATCTGATTTGATTCGATTTGGTTTGATTTGATAAATAGCCTTATTTCAAACCCATTTTTATGATACCTTCAAAATTGTATTGATTATAATTCCTAGAAAGAATTCTTAAAAAGAGTTATGAAGGAATTGTGCACAAATGGCATAAAATAGCACAATTATATGTATTAGAGGCCTCTAAGTGTGTATAAATAAAAATATCGTTGCAATCGTGTAACATTTACATAACATACTCAACCACCGTGAAATTATTTGGAAGGAAGAATTTAATTATAACATTATACGTAACAAGCACACTTTTTTTTTTTTTGCCCACCACTACATATCGAAGGGAATCGGCTAGAGGATGGGGGAATTTAACATATTCCATTCCAGTAGGATAATAATGTTTATTTGGATATGCCACACAGACAATAATTATTAAAAAATTTTAAAATATTCACAAACCGCCGTCAATTCTATATGATATGCAAATGACATGTATACATATGATCATAGAGAAAAAACTGATTGACTAGACCAAGTTATATATAGCATGTAACTTAAAATTTTTTCCATTAAAACTGTGCATGAATAGCTAGTTGTCATAATGATGTATTGTTGCGCATTTCGCCGTTGTTAATTTTTGCAACTCATAATGCATGCATACGTAAACTTATCATCCATTGATTGTGCGGATTGTCCGCCCAATTTTACAGACGACAATGTACCTGATCTATCTCGACTGATTAGATTGCAATTTGTTTCATTGCATTCAAACCAGACAAAACTAACTACCAACACAGGTTAAAATCACAACAATATCAAGGCTAAGGGGAAATGGATCCTTTTGAAGTTATTATTTCCTGAAATTGTTAAAGTTATAAAAGTAATAGTTAATATTATCTAGATTTTTGAAACATTCTATATAATATCATTGTAACATTATAATTTTTCGAAAATCTAGACGATGATAATTATTATTTTTGTAACTTTAAAAAGAAAAAAAAAAGGAAATTTAAAAAGGATACACAGCGACATTAATTCCAACATAAACAATGTAACAGGTAGTAAGCAGGGCATATAAACTTCCACGCACCTTGGGGGTTAAAGAAAAGAATCCTTGTAAAATGTGGACACTGCAAGAAATGTTGATATTGAAGCGTAAAACCTGAGGGGTTTGAGAGAGAATTTGGGGGATTGCAATGTTATGGCTATCCTTTTATCCTGTAAGTAATAATAAATAATTGATGGCTGTGTTATGATACTATGATCACTTAGTCAAGTAACCCGACTGCATTGGAATCAAGTATGGAAAAAGCTACTGAATTCATCATTTGGCTTGTAGCTTTAGTTCTAACGTCGGATTTATTTGTGTTAAACGCTCATTGTGCTTTTCTTTGGACAAACAAAAAGCATTAAAATATTATGCATGGCAGTGGCATCACTCCCTTTATTCCAAGTGTGAATAATGTGAATCTTCCTTCACCTGGACGACATCCACGCAGCCTCGATAATTCATATGCCTGGATTACTTTGTGGTGGTTCTTTTAAAGTGATGGGAAAGAACCAGAATTACATCGAGTCATCCCTTTCACTTCTTGTTATAATTCTAAGGATTTTTCTTAGCCACTGATACCAAATGATACACCGCTAAGAAATAATATTTTAAATTTCCCCAGTGATCATATGTATAGAACTAATTTGAGAGACAGTCTCAAAATCATATAATCAGGGGAACGGATTTACTTTAATTAAATCAATATTAAAATTATTAATAGAAAAGTTTTATCAATAGGAAAGTATGCTTATTGTTATAATTATATTGCACCTGATATATATATAATATAATCTTATTAATGATTTGATTTGCAATAATTCCTAATGTTTAATTGGATAAAAAAATTATTTTAAAAAATTATTAAGGGTAATTGATGCACTTCATAAGAAGTTTAAAAAAAAAATAAACATTTTAACTTTTTATCATGCATACATATTAAATAAAAGTTAACTGTTAATTTATAAAAAGGTCATTTTAATATATAAAATTTGTGTAAGTTTTTACTTTTAAGAAAAATAGCTCAAAAAAATATTTGAATAAAAAATTGCAAGTAAAGCAAAAAGAGCACTTTGACATAGATATAAACATTGTACTAATTCTTTCTATGATAACCTTGTATTATTGTTTCATTAGCAATACTTATATAAAAAAAATATATCATTTTGAATATAAGTTATTAAGTAATCAATTATTCAATTATCTACATTCTTTTGAATAATATTAATTTAAAAAAATTACCAAACCAAGTCATAAAAATTTTATTATTTATCAATACTTTATTTGATAAGATCGGAATATTTTTAATGTAGGCAATGTAATTGTCATATATTGTGTATAACTAATAAAAATAGTAATTTAGGAGAATTTACTTAGGCAAATATGATTCTTAATTAATGAATTCAATATTATTGGTTATTGTGAAATAAAATGTTTAATAAATGTAAATACACAAATACCACCCAAGTAATAAATACATCTAGAAAAAATAAAATGACATACATGAGATTTGAACTCAAGACCATATTTTTATAAAATTAATTGTTTACCCTCTAAGCTATATTTAATTTTATGTTGTATTTTTCTCTTTAAAATATATAATTCATATATTTTCTTCCTTTCTTAAAAACTTTTAAAAATGAACCTTTTCTCAAGGTTTCCTTTTTTTTTTTTGGTAGCTTTCTTTTTTTTTTGTTTTTTTCACCAACATCAATTCTAGTCAACATCACTATAAGAAAATTAATTTTTTTTTTAGAGATACAAATCCTATAGCAAAAAATATTTGTCTCTAGAAAAAAAGCTTAGGGTTAGTTTTTTACAATATGCCTATTTGTGTGTGTATATATATATATGTTCTATATATATATATATATAGATATATTTATGAATTTTTTTACAGTATAATCTTTATTTTTTACGAAACTGATCTAACCATTTATCTCATTTTTGATTCGTACTCTTCTATATCTAAACCATTAAATAAATTGTAAATCGAACGATTTAAATTTAAAAAAATAAAAATAAAAATGAATACTAATATAGAAAGAGAGATCATTCCGTCAAAATAAAGGATTAGACCATAAAAATATATATATGCAATCCATATTATTTTCTTTTATGTTGTATTGTTACTTCCATATATATATATATATATATATATCTTATTTTAATGGTAAGGATGAATTCGGTGAATTCGACCCAAGTTGAATTTCAAAACTTCATTAAACTCGCTTCTCTTCCTTGCTTTTACTGCTTTTCCTACGTCAATGTCCACTTAAATGTTCCTCACCCCCCACCCCATCATATTCAGATAACTTTGCACAGAGAAAGTCCGAGTTAAGTTTGTGTTCCTTGAAAAATATTCCCCTTTCACGTTGTAATGCTTCAGAACCCAATTGCGCAACAACCCACTACATATCATTATCTTGATATTCAGAACCTGTCTAAAATACCACATACAATCTATATTATTGCCAAATGCACAATTATCAGAAATCTCTAGCCAAGTGATTACCTAACGAGTAACTCTTGAAAAATACTTGTAAAATGTGGACACCGCGAGAAACGTAGATATTAGAACCCGAGGGGTTTGAGAGAGAATTTGGGGGATTGCAACGTAATGCTCACCTTTAATCCTGCAAGTATTAATAAATAATGGATGGCCATGTTATGATACTATAATGACTTAGTCAAGTAATCCAAATGCACTGGAATCAAGTTCGTAAAAGCTAATGAATTGATTGTTTGGCTTGTAACTTTTGTCCTAACACTGCATGCTTTTAGTGTTAAACGCTCATTTTGCTTTACTCTCGGACAAACAAAGCATTAATCCATTATGCTTGGCAGTAGCATTACTCCCCTTTATTCGACGGTGTCACTAACGTGAGTCTTCACCTGGACGACATCCACGAAGCTTCAAAAATTCACAAGCCCGTATTATTTTGTGGTGGTTCTTTTGAAGTGCATGAGAAACAACTAGAATTACACTGAGTCCTCCCTTTCATTTCTTATTACAATTCCAAGGATTTTTCTTAGCCCAAAGATTCCAAACGATACACCACTGAGAAATTATATTTTAAATTTCCCCGATGGTCATATTTATAGAACTAACTTCAGTAAGGACGGACCCAAGATCATTGGGAGCTAGATTTATTTTAATTAAATCAAGATTAAAATCATCAATAAGAGAATATCTACTTACTATCCTAATTATATTGTATCCTATATATGTAAAAGAATCTTATTAATAGTTTGACTTGCGATAATTTGAAAAGTTTAATTGGATAAAAAATTTCTTTTAATAAATGATTAAGGGTGATTGATATATTTCATACACACACACATATATATATATGCTATTGACACCAACCATGAAATATTGACAATCTTATGAAATAATGTATAATGTAAGTGTCATGCATGTCCATTTTATTTACAAGGTCTAATATGATTAAATTCAATGTTATTATGTGATCAAGCAATCTACATACACTTGCATTAATAGCATACTATTAGTGTACACTCATGGTTTTCTCTTACAATACTCAAGCAAGTAAATGATCATCTACAATCCTACACCCTTAATCCCATATGCATTCCATTTATTATCTTTGATTTAAGTGAAACTATTCTATAGACACAACTAATCATGGAGATCATAGAAGGGATCCACTTAGCCATGTTGCTCTAAGAGCCACAATAATCCTATGGGAGCTTCGAGTCAAGAATAATATCACTTGATAAGGAAGTGATAATATCACTATTAAGATCATAACAAGTTTCTAATTAATTTTCCTTAAATTTGCTTTACTTCCCAATTATCATTAATTCTTGTTTTGATCATAATTTTTTCATTTTAAACCTAATTTTTGGGTTTGTGTTCTTATAGTTGTTTTCATAGGTTTTCAAACATATATTAGTGTAATGGGGTCTATTTTGGCATTTGGGATCCACATCTTATTGTTAAGGTCTAGTCAGGTTACAAATTTTGTTATATTTAGGGCTTTCTTATCCTTTTTAAGGCATTTTATGAGTTTTAGGCTCATTATATTTCTTGGCCATTTTTAATCATTGTTGGGCTTTTATTTTGCATTTGGTCCTATGAGAATTAAAGAAGTCATTTTAGGTTTGGCCCATTAACTCTTTTAGCTCATATAGTCATTTTAGAACTTATTTTAGAGGATTTTGGGCTTAGTTTTATTTCAACTTATAACCAGCTTTTCTTTTTATTAGGCTTCTTGAGTCTTTAAAAGACATTTTTAATTCCTAATTTACCTACTGGCCCTAGTGACTTTTAAGCTTCATCTTGGCTATTGCTGGGCTCTTTAGGCTTATTTCACTCTTTAGTGTTTTTAGATAAGACCTAATGCATCCTTCGGGCGTAAATCCCACTTTAGCTCATGTTAAAGAATCAATTTAAAGGTTCTTCCAAATCTAGTCCTAAAATTTTTTAGGCTTCAAATTTGATTTCTTAAGTCCCTTTTGTCTTTTTAAGATTAATTTAGCATTTAAGGCCACATATTAGTAATTAGCCTGCTTGATTAGGTCCTAAATCATCATTAAAATTAATTAATCATCTAGTTATCCTAAAGCTAAATAATGACAAGGCTTAATCCTTACTTAAAGGGGTGGTTAAGTAAGGTTTTGAATTGATTGTGTCCTACTTTAAAGTAGAAAATGTGTTTAAACATTATCTAAATTACTTCTTAACTAGATTTGACTAAAAAAATCAACATGAAAACTTGAAATAAGATGTAATGTATGCCTTTCAAGTTTTGACCTAGCTATGTAGATACTTTATTCTCACTTTTCTTCATACTTTTTAATGAATTCACCAAGTTCTTTGCTACTACATTGTACACTAGTAAAGATTTCACTATTACACTACATATGACCTTAGTTTAAGCTTATATCCTACATTTACCTCAAATGGAGTGTCAAATAACTATGAATGTTGAAAATTACAAATGTTATCTATCATAAGATTTAAGTAAGTAAGAGTGTAACTAAACTTATATGAATGTCATGCGAAGTCATACTTTTCCCTCCTCAAACCCAAAGCTTAAACTTCTCCTTAGGGTCATGATTTGGCTTATCTTTGGGGTAGTGCAGGCTAGCTTGTTGCTAGTTCTAGGTGGCGTGAAGAGGAAATAGTAAGTGGGTACGATGGTTGTTGAATTGGGTGGTAAGATAGTAGAGTGAGGCTAGGGGTGGAGGAGATGTTTAGTGAAAGTTTTTAAGTGAGTTCAAATGGAAGAAAATGAATAAGAATGGGGGGTGTTGGGGGCACTAGAGTAACTTGCCAAAGAAGGGAAACAAGGAGGGACCACTTCACCAAATAGAGTAATGTAGGACCACTACCCTTTTAGTATAAGGATACTATTTGATATTTTGCTAGAAAGGGTAGGATTTTGTCTCCTAAAGGTGCATTTGGCCATTAATGCACAAGATATTTCCAACTAATCTTTTGGCTTTATTTAGTTAATTACTTTTGTCTTCCTACTAATTAAGATGTATAGCTTAATCAATGGATCAAAGTGCAATTAAGGTCCTTAATCCTATTTTCATGTGTACATGCCACCATTAGGGTTTAAATTAAGGTTTATTGTGCTAAATTGAATTTATTAAGATTGTTGATCCATCTTATCTAATTAATTGAGAATGTTTAATAATTGGAATTGATTATTGCTGATTGATGACGTTTAAGATGGCAAATTAGGCTTTAACGGGATTAGTCAAATGTTTACAATTAATGAATAGTTTTTCCATCATTTAATTAGGGTTTTATAGGTGAATTGAGGAATTTGACATTAAATTAGGATTTCAGATTACCAATAAGTTTTTTTAGAGTCATTTTAGGGTTTTTTTTGCTTACTAGGGTTTTCAATTAGGGGTTTAGGGTTTCGAAAGTAAATTAGGGTTTTTATCATTTGCATTAAGGTTTTTGAATTTACTATTGGGGTTTTTGAAGATAGTATTCAACTTTAATTTATTTTACCTAGGGAAGACCCATATGCTCTACTTACCAATCTCATATCCAAGTTTAGAAGTTTATGAACTTACATAATGGGTTGCTAGGGGCTTATCATGGTTATAGGCTAATATACTAGAACAAAGTTACAGTCATGTCATAAAGGTAATGTTGGACACTTTTATGGAAAGCTATAATGGACCTGTATGTTAAATTGTTAATGGAAAATTTGCTAATAACCTTGGGATGATGTGACTAGTGTTTCTAAGACTTATGGGTGTTGAAGAGCACCTATACCTGAACCTTTATTTATTATGGAATCATGAGTTAGTCTAAGTCTAATAGATGTGAAGATTGTGCTATTTACTTATTTGGTTGTTCAATATATTAGATATAAGTTATATTTGATTATGTAACACATGTCATGCATGTATACTTATGGTGGTTAAATGCTAGGTTTGGGCTTACCTCTTGCAGAGCATCTTTTTTAAAAACACTTAAAGAGTTACAACAACGTTGACTATAGTCTAGGTATGGGGATTGATTCTAGTGTACCTTAAAGGAGTAACAATTAATAAGTTGTTGTAGCATGAGATTAGGTATTCAATAACTCAGCCTGTTTATTTTGTGGAATAATCAAATGTTGCAGCTAAGAATATACTATGAGAATGAGAAGTATGATTGTATTACGTATTGTGGCTTTAAAGTAATTCTAGGCCTTAACGTGTTCATGCTTAATTATAGATACATAGCAGGTTGTTACAAATCAAGTTATGGGGCATCAGGATATATATAATAACAAAATTTCTATAAATTACTTAAGAATTGGTCTTAGGATTAATTTTGTTGCAAATGAATATCTAATTCTATAGTAAGTGTTCAAGTTTTTGAGCTTTGTATTTTCTTTTGGAACTTGATGGCATAAATATGTTTGTACAAGTAAAAAGAAAGGAAAATATAAAGCTTAGATAAAAATTTAATCTCTATCAAATTGCTTTTAACATTTTCCCTAGCATCTTTACCTTCCTTCTCCTTTATCTACCATTAATGGAAAACATACAATAAAACCCTATTCCATTTTACCTATTACCCACCTTTTTTCTCTCATGATCTTTACTTTACATCTTTTCTCACACTCAACTCCCATCTTTTTCTCTTATGCTTTTTATCTCCATGCTTATGTGCGTGTTATAAGCAGGAGTATTAATGTTTAGGGGTAATTTCATCTTAAAGATCCTACTCTTAAGAAGTTAAAATAGGAGATAAACGTTTATTAAGTAAGTCATTTGAGGTATGCCATGATGACATTAACTTGACAACGTTATAACTTACTGATGTAGTACATAATGGGAAAAAATTGGATGTTGACATGGAATTTGTTTACATATGTAAGCTAACATGGCCGTTGGAAATTTAGAAAAGAAAAAGAAAAGGCTACTTGAAATTAAAAAGAAGAAAAAGAAGACAACATAAAACATAGAAAACAAATTAGTCACATTATACAATCAAAACATAGGAGTAAAAAGAAGCCTAAGTGTACTGAATAAACTATCTCTAATACTTTTTGCACAAAACTTAACCCTTGAGAACGAATCAAAACCCATTCTAAGCCCTAATTGATGTTGTAATCGCGACAAGGCATGCTTATTTAGTATGTTTTCTCTCTCTTTTTTTCTTATTTATGTCATTGATTTTTCAGTTGGATTCCTTAGGGGTTTCTTTTTCCTTCTTAGGACAATGATTGAGGATTTGTTGTTGTCATCAGGTTTGTTATTTTTATTGATGGTTATATGGTCATTGAAGATTCTAATTTAGGATACTGGTTGGAGTTAGCTTACGTATAGTTGTGAGGATTGATGTTGCTGTGTTTAAGGTTTTAATAGCAACATGTGGACGTATGGGACTTGATTTGTGTGGTTGATCCATAAATCTGTGTAGGCATTAAAAATCTAAGTCACAATTTTCCCATTTAAAGTTTCTTTTTTTTTCTTTTCCCTCCAATCGTTAGTAATATTTTGTTGCACTCTACACATGTTCAATGAAATGCCTAAATGATAGTAAGCTTTAGTTCCACCTAATTTGATGTGTATCCAAATTCTTTTTTCACTTGGAAAACATCTTATAAGGCTTTGACAAGAAAATGGATAATTTATTGAATTGTATTTGATTTATTTGCACCTTTGGATGAAGATGTTATGTAGAGCTACGCATGATAATATTTGATGAAAATGAGTTTATAGCTTTGTCAAGTTCTATTACGTGCATAGATTATTTCTTTCTTTTGATTTTTCATAGCATTGCATTCATTGTTTGGTTGAAAAGCATTATGACTCCATTGTAGATGGAGGAATTGCATGGTAAAAGAAGGCTAGGTAAGAGTTTTGTATCCCATGCTTTTGGTCAAGAATCATCTTTCATTGGAAATTCCATGAATATCACAGGCTTTTGAAATATTGTTTTTGTAGGTTTTTGTCTCCCATTCAAACTAGTTGAACTAGTTGGAATCCTAGGAGGAGCATCTACAGTTGTCCACATCATAGAGGTAAAGGGCATTGTTCATTCTTTCAATGGGTAAACCTAGAAATGCCTCATTGTGTAAGAGAGGTGATATTGGAACTTCATGATCAATTGGGTGACTCATTGAACTCAAACATACTTATTTCTTCAAGTAACAATGATATTTAAGTAGAAAGCTCTTTGACAATCAAGTTGAATGTCATAAAGGATAAACTTACCCACTTGAAGAGAATTTTGAAATTAGAGAAAAAGAAAAATTGGATTTTAGCTCATTCTTTGGGATTCTCATGGTTGATATTTTTTATTGTCACTTTTTTAGTGCTCATAAAGATGTGGAATTGGCAATGGCGAAGAGTTCATTGATGCAATACTTATGCACTTACCTTAAACATTCTTATGTATTAGCTTTTGCTTATACTGGAGAATATTTGTATGGAAGCAATCCTATGCACTAGCTATTTGTACCTTTTTAGCTAAATTGGAATTGTATCAATTATCATAGATTATTTGTAGGGAAAATGTGCTATTGATTTCAATTTACCTAATAAAATTAGATCTCTAGTCATAAAGAGAAACACTTAATGTATAGCACACTCTATAACGATGCTATATATGATTATACGCAATCAATAGACTATGTATATGTTGGTGAACAATGGTTCATACTATGTGCTTATCTACTAACAAAAAAAAAAATTTATTTAGATGGTTTTTCTAGAAACAAATAAGAGGAAAGACAGTAACTAAAATTGTTGCTAGAAGCCATCTAGTGCATGATTGCTTTTGCAAATATCACACATTTAATGTCTACTTACATTGCAATTTTCTCCTTTCCATAACTACTTGCAGATATTTGATATTTCAAGTTGCTCATGTGATAACACCTAATATTATTGTGTTTCTACCATGAAACATGGACTAAAACCATGTAGAGGAACTTACTTAGCTCTCTTCACCTCCTCTAGACATTGAGGTATCTATACATCAAACAATTATGAATTGGAATTATGTATTAGCTTATGTTACTTTTACAATGGAGAATATCACCAACTTGAACCCCTTGTAGTATGATGTTCGCATTAAGACAAAAATAATGTTACCTTATTAATGTTAAACAAAATATATACTAAGGAAGCTTCTTAGAGATTTTACCTATTGATAAGCAGTAACATAGTAAGGCTATTGAACAAATAAACCACGTTGGCCTAAAAAAAAAAAAGAAAAGAAAAGAAAAAATGAGCCACGTTCAAGAATTTCTCAATAGTTATGGCACATATAGCTGTAAAGTTTCTTGTATGTCCCTTCCTCTTGGTTTGTTTCATAGGTATAATAGCCAAATTGTTGTTGATGCTTACATTTACAACTCTAAAAGAAAATTCACCTTACGTTAAGGATGATAATGTAAAATTCTAAAGATGAATATGATAATAAATTTATTATACTTATGATTTTGAAGTTAAGCATCCTATTCCCTTGCAAGCTCTTTGATTGTAGCCCTCTTCACCATATCTATGATATATTTGTATTTGGCCTTTTCTTGACATTTGTGCTCTTGAAGATTCATTTGCTTCCTTTGTTTGTTTCTTCTTGTGTCAACCATGCTTCTTACGAGGGATAGGTGGATCAGGACTCATACAACCAGTTATCTCCCAAAATCACATCCCTTAGACATGAGGTATATTGTGTCGATATGCCAAAAGGAAAGTCACTTTCTTGTAACATGGATCCACATATGACTTGACATCTTGCTGGAGATAATGAATAGCTAAGATGCCATGAAGGCATGGTATCTCCCTCAATTGCGAAAGTTTACATGTACATGTTCCCCTTCCTACATCTACTACAAAAGTGTCATCGTTATGGTCAATTTCAAACCCATTGTCACCAGTAAATTTCACCTTACATCGCTAGCTTCAATATCATGCCTCTCTTAGTATCTTCTAAGTTTAAGGTGAGCATTCACGAGCTCACTTTGTAATGGATTCTCGTTGATGCTACATGCACGTCATAACGTAATTTCTTATGCCCTCCATCATAGTTATGATAGCTTTTCCTCTCGACCTAAGAATCTTTACATTAAAAGCCTTGCACATGTTGTTTTCCATAGCATCACAATTGGAACCTACTTAAAAATGCGCTTTCACCTAATGTCTAAAATTACATAAATCTTCTAGGGTGGCATGTGCAATTGGATAGTGAGCTTGTAGCAACTCCATGTTCCTCTAGAAATCTACTATGTTAATGCTCTTCGAACATGCCTAAAATAGCCTACTCAACTTCCTTGCAGAATATATTGATCCCTAATTTACTTCAAGGTACTGAGCATAAAAACGATGTTCACTCATTAAAAAAATCCATGATAGCATCGACCAATCCCTGTAATAAAGAATGTTAGTTTGAATTTTAACAATTATATTAAAAAAATAGAGACAAACTAAATATAACCAAATACCTTTTGACAGTCATTGATGATGTTCTGCCTTTTCACCCATACTAGCTATGCCAAGTTCTGTCTTTAGTGAGCCAAGAAACCAAGTCCAATTGTCCTTGTTTCCAACCAACACCATTGTTTAAGAAATTAGGAATATCTCATTATTTGCATCTCTACAAACTATACATAACAATTGGCCTTTGCATAGATTAGTGAAAAAACACCCATAAACTCTAATGATGCGTTGACATCTAGATAAAAAAGCTCTCACATGCCTCAAAACAAATATAGATTTGATTAAACTCATCTTTTTAAGCCCTTTGGCACTCATTAACATCAAGAACAACCATTGTATTACTCTTCCTCAACTTTGCTACATAGTCTCATAATCTTTCATATTCGTATATGTAATCACACTCCAATTGAACTAACACCCTCTCTTGAGTTCTCTTAGCCTTATTAAGACTAATATTCAAACCCAAACGCCTTTTCACCAACTCCTTTAACTCACCCTATGCACTTCCTAGAGTTAACTCAATTGTTTCTTTAAACTCTTCAGTCAACCACTTGGATGTAGCCTACCTATTCTTGTAAACTTGTTGGCATTCACATCTCTCATCATATACTTTCACATGAAACTCACGTATTCTCTTGTTAATGGATGCTGTGATATTCCACGGACAGCGCTTTTCCTCACACTTAACTCTCACAAATATGTGATTGTTCTTTTGGAAATAAATGTCTTGTTGATCTAATATAGCTTGTTAAACCATAGCCCCCTTAAATTGTTCAACATGATTGAATAACATCAATATAGAAAGTACGAGGAATGTTGCGGATGCATCAAAATGGGGATAATTATGATGCATTCTCCTATTAGTGATTGATTGATCATCATACTCGTTGAATCCCGTAAGCTCATCTTCGAAATTTGTATAATTTGTTACATCAGCATCATTACCATCGTTGCCTCCATGCTCCATAACATTTAGTTCACCCCCATCAACTGTAATCATCTCTCTAATGTTATTTTCCTGACCAATTGAACTGTTATTACTCACGTACACTTCATCATAATCATTACCCTCACTTCTATTCAGGTCCCTACACTCTACCTTAAGATCATAATCTACATCTTCATCTGTAACGACATCATCACGAGGTTCCTCCCATCTTAGGATTTGCGATTCTGATATCTCATTAATGTTAGTTGGGCAATCGTGCTCTACATAGACTTCATCAACTTTTCTGTTAAGTAAGTTATACATAAAGTTTGCAAGGCTTGTATCATTATCGATTAGTAAATAAGTTAATTTTTTTTTTCTTCTGTCAAAGCTAGGGTTCTTAGTTCATTTAGTGAAAAAGAATCAGACAAGAAAAATAATAGCTTAATCTAAAAAGGATATTGCTATTCTCATTATACATATATCTTCTTTATCTCATATCTCCTTCCTACTTGATCTTAATGTATATTTTTGTTAATGCTTTCTAACAAAAAGCACTTCAAAAAGTACCTGTAACCTAAAAAAGGCTTTACTTTACTTAAACAAAATGTGCATTTGACTTACAACATTGGGTTAGGCACACTTGGTACCATACACTATTTTATAATTGAACCAATAAGTTGTTCTCCTTCTTTGACCTAGCTATACAACAGAAAGTAAAAAGCTTTCTTTAAGTGGTGTTACATATATCGTAGGTAACAAAGTGCCGTAGCTACCTAGCATAAGTTATAGTTATGCCAAAAACGTGAAATTAAAAAAAAAAAAGGTCTACAACCTGTGTTTTTTTATCTATTAAATTAAGAGGAAGAAAGGAACAAACAAGATACCTTGTTGTTTTGTCTTCATACTTCTTATGAAGGACCCACAATAATTAGTCTTTTTATTGAAAAAAGAAAAAACCAAATAACTTAGTCTATATTTAGAGGTGTATAAGTAAGCTTTAGCCTACAAAACTACCTATTTAACTAGCTTTTTAAATAGGTATAAATCAAGGTTTTTTTATCTATTGATTTGTCTTTTTTTTTTTTTTTGTTCTTTTTAATTTCGGGTTAACCTTTCTTTTTTCCTTTTTTCTTTTTAATTTCCAACTGCCATAAATATGTAAGCAAATTCTATGTCAGCATTCATTTTTTTCCCGTTATATGCCATATCAGCAAGTTATAATGCTGTTAGGTTAACACCATCACGAAATGATTCACTTAATAAATATTTACTTTTTATTTTAATTCTTAAGGGTTGAATCTTTCAAATGTTTATATTCTCTTTTGTAATTTTTCCTATTTACATTTTAATTGTACAATGGAATATGTTGAATTTTGTTAATTCACGGTAAAATATAGAGTTGGAAGGAAAGCAATTGTAAGGTCCTTTTCTTTTCTATCAAGTTAACATGGTCTTTGACTGAGAAAGATCTTTCTGCTACATATTGATTTCAGCAAGATAAGCACTATCAGTGATTCCATTATATGCAGCGTACTCGGTGGCTGAACGACCGTAACCTAGCCTAGTAATTTCATTCAAGATGCGGTTCTTTGGTTTTGTGCTCTGCAAAGGTAGCATAACAGTTATTTATGATGATTTCTAGTATACGAATTGACTAAAAAATAGAACATAAATTTGAATTCAGAATAAAGAGAGACCAAAAAAAAATATAAATGAGGAAGCAATCAAGTGGGAGGCTTAATTACATGTAGAGTTCTTCGTGTAGCAAAACTATGGACGTTTGTGTAATCAAATGGTCGTCCTTAAGGAGCTCTCAGCTCGGAATCTTCTGATGGGAATTTGTCTGTCTTGTGTGCCAGGAGTAGCCAAACGTGGGTAATGAGTTCTCCACCTTTTTTAAGCGTTCTTGCATGTTGATACACATGACAATGTTGTGCAGCAAAACAAAGCATCTCTACCCAGGCGCTACTTATGAACTCCCATTTACTTTCCAATTTCTCCAACCGCTCTACCAGAATTTTCACATCATGTAAGACTCTCCACTGTTGAGTGATAATAGTTGTTGGTTCACCTATCTCTCCCTCCTTATAGTCCTCTGGCACGGTTCTGATTCGCAACAGGGGGTTTTCACTCGATGACCCCTGTGGAAAAGCAAAGGCCTTGAGTACCGAGGAAGCATATCCGAATGTTATGTCGCTTGTTGTCAAGGATAACATGTATGGACGTCGCGCAAGGAGATACATCATGTAATTAGACAACAGTTCGCTTACAAGACGATACCTACGACTACAACCCGGAGAACACGGATTCGATTGAAGAAAGATGTCTGTTGCGATGTGCCAAATGATGACACTCTTATCGAACTCTTTCTGGATGCTGTGCTTCATTATGCGTTTCCTGGTCTCCTGATTGAGCTGGAGCTGGAAATAATTCAATGTGCAGAGTCCTCTGCTTATGAAAGGCATAAAACCTCTATTATTTGCCTGGTCGTTCATTTCTTTCAACACTGCCATCTTATCCAACACCACATCCTTCAAATCCAAAGGGATGGACTTATGAGTGGATCTCCAATACCTTTTGAATCTCTCTTCTAGATGGAGTAACCGAAGGACGAAGCTCACTGGCCTGGAATAATCACCTTTGCGGCAATATTCGGCCATATTGAATTGTTGGATCGAATTCGACCACCGTCTTTGTTTCTCGCAAATTGCAGCAAGACATGCCAGGACTTTTCCATTAATAAGCTTGTTTTTGCTTATCTTCACGACCGCCCAATGTGAAAATGGCAGGATACAAATTTGATAGAGCTCCACAACGGTACTTATCATAAGTAACCCATATGTATAGGTCACATACAAGTCCAGTAAGAATGCATTTCTAAATATGATGGAAAATCCACATAGTGTGGATACCATAGCATGAAAATGATATTAACTTGCTCACAATGCCTCTCTTCGTATAAAGGATGGGAGTCTTGGTGTAAAGCATGTCAAAAACGAACCCCAGTTCTATCTCTGTCACGGTGAATGCATCCTTAGGATCTAAGCCATCTACTGACATCCAGGTATTCTCTATAGACAGGATGATAGAGCCAGTTCTCCTGGTGAGGCCTCAAACAGTCGAAACGGTGATAAGCCATCAAGATTAGTTTGAGAAAACCAGAAGCAGGAGGAGGCATGGATGTAGCGTAATATCTTTTTATCTCATCAACACTGGTGCTATCCTCATACACTGATTTGAGTGCCAAAACCGTTCCTACTGACTTTATCACTCCAGCAGTGAACAATGGGAAGTATAACCAGCTGACAGGAGATGAGGTATCCCAGCACCGGATCAGAATCCAAATCACAAAACTTATCGTGACAACAAGGTTTAAGACCTGTCTGACTCCTAGCCTGTTATCCTCAACAGAATATGCACTAATACAATCTGGATTTGCTAAATGTACCAGAAGCAATGGTGCCAAGAGTCCTTTCAGCCCAACATTGTAATCCGGGCTCTCGGGATCACGGATCTTTAACACTGTGAGCTTTCCAAGCGTGAATGTTGCAATGTAGGATGCGAGCAAGTAAGAAGCCCAAATTGTGAATTTTAAGTACATGTTAAAGCTATACCTTCTCCGACCACCCAAAGTTGCCAAAATGATCTGAAAGAAGCAGCTTACCAAAACTAGCAATTGGATGCCCCAAGCTTCCCACAAGTTCATAGTCAATGGCCATAGTGTCTCCACTACAGATAGAACAAGTTTGGCTAAATCCATAACGATTGTAGAGAGATTGGGCTCAATTACTGTTCCAAAAATGCGAAAATGAGTACCGTTCTATTAGCTTTTACTCTACCTTATACATCGAAGGATACATGTTCACAATGCTCATTATTTATTGTTTCTCCTCTCACAAAGCAAAAACTATAGATTATGCATAATCATATGGGGCCTTGGTTTCTTACAAGATTTTTAGGGCTACTGCAATTTTATAACAAAACTTAAGAGATACAGCAAAATTATTAAATTTGAGTCAATATGATTACTAGACAAAGTGAATTTACCAGACATTGGAAGCTTCTATATTTTTATAGCAAAATTAAGAATATTTGAGGAATTTCTATTTTACAGAAAAATCATGTGACTCATAAGGGAATTGCATTTCCCATTGATTAAGGACCGCAAAACATAAAAACAATTACATTTTTCATAGTAGAATTATTGAAATGCATATGAGTAGACCTAAATGAGGGCCAATTTCGAACCATAAATCGTCTCTGCTTGAAAGTAAATGGGTCGAACCGTTTTAGCGAATTGTCGGGTTTTAAAGATCCAAGCAGTTCAAGAGAGCGGAACTGCTTGAACCAGCAAGTTGCAAACTACCAGGTCATCTTAGCTGATTCACTTCCTAAAAAAAAAAAGAAAAAGAGAAAGAGAAAAGAGAGAAGAGAAATCATGAAGTTAGGAAAAATAATTTGATAATATTTAGTAAGTTATTGTATATCAAAACTATTTTATTTACAATGGTAAATGATAATTTTTTTAACAATAATATCATTAAATTAATAATAAATAACTAATCATAAGTTAATTATATGTTAGGGATAAGCATAAAATTCAATTTTAGTTAATCTAAGTTATTTTTATAAAACTTATCAGATTTTAAGGACTTGAATGCGAGAAAAAAATAAAATTTGAAGAAAAAAATAAAAAAATCGAAATCGCATTAAGTCAGAAATTAATAAAAAATTATAAATTATTAATTAATTAATACACTTAAAAAAAAGAGAAGGAAATCACATTATTAGAAATTATTAATATATTAAAAAATTAATAAAATTAATAAAAAAATTTAAAAAATGATTCAAGGGCCTTGAATCGACTTAAAATCATTAGCTCACGAGCCGATTACAGTTCATCATATCACCAACCTGTGAATTAGTAATTCAAGGTCAGTTTTGAACCGTGCTCAAGTTTACTTATAAGTTTGAAATATTACGGGATTAATGTTTAGTTTGAAGCGATGTCATGGATTCAGGATTTCATTAAATGAAAAAAATAAAATTATAGATTAATAGCTCCGGAGCTTTCGGGATATAATACAATTTGCAGGAATTACTCTAGATATTTGCACAAAAGAAAAAGGGTGGATTGCGCAACTACCTTTAAAAATTTTGGTAATTTCATGGATGCCTCTTAATTTTAAAATAGATTAGGATTTTTTAAAATTACTATTCTTTAAAATTTCTTAAATTTATTTTCTTATAATGTTATTGTATGTAATCAAAGGTTAATAATTGAAAAAACAAGATGACATTATCATGAAGTAAGAAGGATATCTCAGATATTCAAACAGTTTTAATCATTAACATTACAATTTTATCTAAAATATTTTAAAGGATGTATCTCCTTTTAAAATTGACCACTAATACTCCAGAAATATATGCGAGACCCACACCTTTTCATTATGCGATAAAATGTACACTATCACTCGTGGAAATATTTTTAAATAAGAAATTTGCCATGTCATTTAAATCGCTGACATGAGGAACCTTAAATTTAAGGAAAGTGATGACAATGCGGAACATGTGCCGAAGTCACAAGCCGAAAACGTGTTCTGCATCATAGTGGACCACGTGGCCTTAAGAAACGTGATCGAAAGATTCAAGAAGAGGCGGCTAGATGCATTTATGATTTCGTGATGAAATTCGGTATAATTGTTCGGCACGTGTACCAGTGCTCTAAATGTAATTATTTAATTTCAATATGGCATATGCAAATTTCCTTGCCAGACCTAAGTTTGATCCATAATTAAGTATCGGAAATTGGGTTAAAATTTGAAGTTGTCGCACTTAATTCATGAAATTGACATTTCCTTCTATTCGGCTCGAAGATTATCCTTTTTTAGAAAAAAAATAAATAAATAAATAAAGAAACTTTTTGACGTTCTTTTTCTTACATCCGAAAAAGTTTATATGCTCTAACTCTAGGAAACCTTGGAAAAGATAGTTTAAGATAGTTTTTAATTAAAAGTAGAACATGGATGCTAACAGAGAGATAGATTGTAATGGCCCATGTATTACGTGGTTTGGTTCATGTCATTGGTCCTTGATTGCTTCAAGCCAGTTAATGTTGAAAGTTGGAGAACCAAAAGCACATCCGTAAAAAAATATTAATTATTAAGAGAAATGCTTTATAACGAGAAGAAAAACGATTTTTTACAAGAATAGAAGTACGTGATTAACTAACGGTTAGCACTACTAATGACCCAGAATCAAGTATCCAAGTACTAAAATTGAATAATTAATCGCTATGTACTTAAAAAAGTGTGTAGACTAGCAAAAGTGTACGCATTAAAATGACGTAGTGAGACTTTTTTTTTTTTTTTTAATATTTCCATGTTAGCAAAAGTGCACAAATTAACTGCTATATAGTTTTAAAAAATGGACTTCAACTCTATTTTAGGGATGTAAATGCTTAATTTTAAAATGTACAGTATTTATATAATTATGAAAGTTTTAAAGATAGACCATGCAAATTTACAAAATTTTGTGGAATTTAGAATACAGTATAGTAAGTATAACTATAGAATTTTCAAACGCTTTTATAAAAGAGTTATTCAATAGAACAAAGTTATTGTAATAATAGGTTTAAAGAAAAACTAATTGGGTCATAACAACGACAATAATTTTAAACACATTTTCTTTTCTTTTTTTAATTTTTAGGAGCTGTGAGTAGTTATGACCACCTCATTGGGTCAAATATGAACAATAACAAAAAGATACTAATAATACTATGCATGCATGCTAGATATCATATGCTGAGTGAGTGGATATTTCCCCTAATTTTTGTAGAAGACAACATGTGTCTGATTACAGGGAAAAAAAAAATGAAAAATGAAAAAACTCGACCAATTGGATTGAAACCTTCCATAATTGCATTCAAACTAAAAAACACGCACTACCAACCAACAGATGAATGAGACAACGATATACAACAATTATCCACCAGAATAAAGATAAAATTAACGTAATTACTAGTAGCAAGTTATTAAGGATGATCTTCAACGCACCTTAACGAGGCAAAGACTAGAAAAACCATGCTAAATACATATATATGATCGGCACCAAAAGAAATGTAGATATCAAAATCCCAAAGGAAGCTGAGAGAGAAACGGAGAAAGAAGAGCCATGTCCAATTGGGCAATCATGGCTCCCCTTTTATCCAAGAACTAGAAAATAATTAATTGACCACCGAATTATGATACTAAGATAGCCTAGTCAAGTAACCTATATGCATTGGAATCAAGTAATCCGAAAACCCCATTAATTATTTTGCTCGTAACCCTAGTTCTAACACACTATATTTCCTTTTTCTTGTCTAACATTTACTTGTGCTTTAATATCGGACAAACAAAAGAAAAGAAAATACCCGCCATAGGAAAACCGAGTAGTATGGGCCTGGGCAGCAAATTGGTCACGATTTTATATAATTCATTACCATTGATATTGCTTAACCTAGAGCACTAGTTTTCACTTTTGGTTTCTAATAAATATGCAATAATTTATATACTAAGGACATATTTTAAAATTTACAATAAGAAAACCGCTTTAAAATGTATCTTGATATTATAATGTATATGCTGAACTTGATTATTGAGTAATAGTTGGTTTAAAAGTAGTGATGATCACACGGGGATTTCCTTCGCCTTTGAAACCTTGCCGGCATTATTGATTGGTCTTTATGCAAGATGGAATACACTAGTGTAGAGGCTTGTGGCCACAAATGCCTTGTGAAATGTGGAGAATTATGTTGCGTGAACGTTTTCGATATTACTTTTTACAATTAATAAGGAACAAGAAATAATCATTAACCTAGCATATACAATCATGTAATCAATAACCCGAAGTATAGATGATACAAACCATGACCAAGGATAGATAAGGCCAGTTGTGAGGGTGGATTCGATCCTACCAAAAGAACGAAAATAAAGTGAGTTTAGTAAGGATTTTAACGAATCCATGAGCCGCCTAATTAGATATGATGTACCAACTAGATTCTATAATACTTAAGACTCGTCGAATATGACGCACCGATCCAAGAGATAAAGTTGTCCGCTACAATTCTTGTGAAAGAGATTGACAAGAGCTGATAGGAGAGAGCTTTCTAAGAGAAAAGACTCAAAGGGGATTTTTTATTAATGTTCTTCTATTTTCTTATCGTTACAAATGTTACTATTTATAGTACGTCTTAAACCCTAGTTACAAAGTAGTAAATAATGTATAAGGCCTTAAACTATAAAGAATTGAACCTATAAATAAAATTAAGACAAACATGTACAAAAATACAAAACTGTACGTTTTATAGGGAAATTAGCATGTGGTTATTCGACATGTCCTAGAAATAACCTCGCAATGTTTGGTTGAGACACCAAAGAGGACAACCCATAATTATCGAGTAATAAAGTTAGTTGGCACTAGCTTCTGTGTTTTGTTGAGTGGATCTAACTCTCGAAAACGTGATAACTCAATATATCGGCCTATGTGAAGCTGAGTAAGTATTTGGTCAAGCATGGGTAAGGATCAAGCCTTTTATTTCTCTATACTCTTTCTGTAAGAAATAGTGTCATTTGACTCAGCAAACAGAATAAGTCGACAAGTAAATGAGCTTAGCTTTGGCAATCGAGTTGAGTCAGTACCTCGAATCATATCATTCCTTATAGGAGCATTGAACTATTAAGCAAGCATAATTGTAAGTCCATATGTGACACACGAATGCCATGCTAATGCAAATATTTTGTATCGATACTATTTTCTTAACCTAATCTAATTTTCATCCTACTAATTGATATAGTTAGGCATCTATATACAAATTCTAGCAACTAGGGTTATAAGGAGTAGCTTAAACCCAGTATAGAGCTACAATGCGCAGCTAAACTGTAACACACCTATTTTAAGATACTCTTTTAAACATAGACATAAAAGACTCTAGTAAAATCAGAAGATAACTTAGAAGTTTTGTTTTGGGGGTCAACAAGGCTTGTACCTATTCTACGAAAAGTTGAAGTAAACTTAGAAGTTATGGTTGAGAATAAAAGGTTGGTTTGCTAATCCCATGATAGGCAACTTAAGTAACAGATTTTGAAATTTACTGAGATGTTAAAAATAGATAAATGGGCTTACAAGCTTAATATTGCGTAAATGAAAATGTGACACCATAGAAAATCAAAGTAATGGATTTATAAAAAGAAAATAAGAAAATCTATAGAAAGGGTAAGAAAAGTAATAAAAAATGTTTTTAATAAAGGTAAGAAGGTCTTTTCTATGCTTAAGTATAAAAGGGATTATAAAACCATATGGCCCATTTTCACTCTATTACTTTTGCAGAATCCCTTCAAGTGAATTAGAAGAACAAAGCTAAGGTAAGGTGTAGTATGACTACTCTTTTTGTTTTAGACTTAGTATGCATTTCACTGATGTTAGTAGACATTTTAGCATTGTAAAGTTGTATGACTTTGGGATTTGTAAGGCGAAAGTTAGGGCAAAGTCTAAACTCTAACTCAATAAGTGATTTATCAATCCTTAATAAAATAGTACTAGCTATTATCATTGTTGCATTGACCAATATGTTATTCTATGTAAATAATCTTAGGTGTTGTGATCAAGCATTTTACAGCATGGTTTGCGATTGCTTCTAGCACTTTTGATCAAGGTATGTATGTTTGTTATTGTTGTTAATTTGATTTTTGTGTTAGAGATCAGACCACATCTGAGTGTTCTTTGTTGATAATTTGATTAAAAAGACTAAACCCTAAGAAGAATTTAGAGTATAAGATGAATTGGAGTTGTGGGATAGTTTGGAGAGATTGATAGTTAAAAAAGAGGAGAAATTGTTGAATGAGACGAACACGGGACAAAGATTACGGTTGTAGCCCTACCTGTAGACCCATCATCATGAATTTTCCTTAGAGTGTGAAGAGAAGAAATTTTTACAAGTGGATCATAGTCGAAGACTACGACTGTAGACTTAGTTGTAGACTTGCAAGCTTAGTTAGATCATAAGTGTAGACCATTGTGCTGAGTTTAAAGAAGGATCATGGTTCAAGAGCATGGTCGTGAACCTTAGGCATGTTTTTGTAGTCCTCCTTTTTCAATCACTTCTCATTTCTATCCTTCCATTAACGTTATTCTAACCTTTTCTAAACACATATAGGAGTCTAAATTGATCCTTAGACCTCAAGTTAAGCTAAAATCTGGACTTGATAACCTAGGGAGATAAGTAAGAAAACTTAGCTTGAATTATATGGCTTAAAAATAAAGAATTTAAAAGGACTTATTCTTATTTTGTTATTCAGGTATTAACTTTGAAATTCATTTGAGATAAGTTCTCCAAGTTGTTTCCAAGACCTAAGTATGTGAGAACTTTGTTTACTACTCGCATCATCTAGAATAGTTAAATGTAAACTGGATTGATAACTGATTGAAATAAAATATGTTTGTTGCTTGTGTTTGTCTAGACTTAGAAGGTTACAGTACCGGTGTCCTTGAGGTGGCATCTTGATGATCTTTGGACGATGTTGTCACGAGTGGAGTCTTACTTGGATAAGATAAGAGATAAATTAGGTTGGTATCCAAGGGTCGTGGTACCATTGTCTTGGAACCAAGTAGGTTAGGTGGTGTTTAAGGACCGCAATACCAATATCTCAATGTCTATTTAGATTAGGATTGCAATGATAGCATCCCAATTATGAACTAAGTGTAGAGAATGAGAAGTTACATGTTTGGGGTTAATTATGAGTGATCCTAAATTGTGTTGATTGTTGCCTTGATTAAGATAAGTTTGATATGCCTTGTTATTGTGAAGTCTGATTTTTTCCTAATTTTTATTAATTTTCCTTAATCCGATTAATATTAAACTTTACCCATTTGATATTAATCATCGACTAAAAATTAAGGAAAATCTAAGTTTAAAATATATTTTGAAAAGTACTTGGAGTCATTACTTGACCAAGGTCGGGAGAAAATGAGTTAGGTTAAATTGATTGGGTAGATTGATTTTAACTAGCCACTAGTCTATTGGAAAATTGATTAAAAAAAATAATTGGAAAACTAGAGATTTTTGAGTTCAGAGGCTCACTTTGTTAAACCCTTAATGGGTACCACTTTTTTAACTTTCCAAGTTTAAATTTATCTTTCAATAATACCCTTACAAATTAAATCTATTCACATGCAACTAAGTTAGTTCTACAAAAGGATAAACCAAACAATTATTTTCAAAAGATGGAAAAAGAAAAATTTTCATATTTTAAGTCGTACCGTAATTGCTACAGTGTTTACATACCCGTTATTTGGGATCAAACTTCTGTAGTTTATTTATGAAAACTTAAGTAAACAGTTCATTTCATTTTTGAAAATTTAGCCGAGTTCATGTCACTTAACCATTCTATTTTATTTTGAAAAGTTCTAAAGTGGTCCTAAATTGGGTTTTTTTTTTTTTGAAAAGTTCTAAAAGTGTTTTAATTTTGAAAATGGTTAATTTATTTTTATTTATTTAAAAAATTGATTTTTCTAGGTGATAAAACGATTTTTCATTTTTTATTACCTTCTTTATTTTATTATATTTTCTTTTTATTTTGACTAAAGGATAAAAATAAATAAAACAAACTAAGTTTTCCTTTTCTTTTCTTTCTCTCTTTTTTTTTTTCTCTTTTCTTTTTTTTTCTTTCTTTTTTTTTGGGTTTCTATTACAATGGGAAAAAAAAAAAGCAATTCAAAACAAAAAGAATCGAACTAAGGATAGCAGCTGTACAAGTCGGATCTTCGAGTTGAATCGTGAACTCGAGTTCAGTTTAGCTAGAGCTTTACGTAGGTCACAAGCACTTCTTCAACAACAATGATTCTAGAAAGGCTTCTAATTGATTTTGCCACCAATTTAAGTAGGTGAGAGTGGATTTGTAAGTCTGGTGGTGTTTGAGGTTTAGCAAATGGTAGGTAATTGTGGTGGTTTAGTGGTGTTTAAGGTTCGGCTAGTGGTGGTTGGTTATAGTTGTTGCACACGATGGTTGCTAGAGAGGAAGGAGCACATGGGTCTTGGGTTCCAGGTGGTATTGAAGCTCTTGGTAAAGTTATTTTATACCTAGGTAGCATTGTTGGTGGTGGTGTGTAAGGGGCAATAGGCGATGGTTAGGGTTTGGATGGGTAATGATGTTGGTGAGGTTAGGGCGTCTAGCATTATGTGGGAGTGGTTGAGATTGAAAGCTCATTGCTTGGGGAAGTTTGTGAGATTAATGGATTAGCTCGAAAATCTTCAAAATCGAGCTATTTCCTAGAGAGAGAAAGAGAACTGAATTGGATAGAGAGAGAAAATACTTAGGGAAGCTTGTAATTAGTATGGGATTATGAGATTGATGTTCAAAACAATTTCTTAACCCCTCTTTTATACTAATCAAGCAAGAAACAAATATGGCAAACTCCCAATCAATATGAATTCAAAATTAACACTAAGCATTTAACTGAACCTAAATTTCACAACTTGATTTGAATTTAAGTAAATTGTTGGTCAAAATACAATGATTCGCATTTGCAATTACCATAATGAAGTAATGGAAGCTTTGATATTAAATGTTGAAGCTCGAATTAAGCATGGTCAAAGATGAACATAATGAATTTTTTCGAATATCAAATGGATTTTTGATCACTTTAATGCTTCAATTTGGGCAAGTTTGAGGATCTAATTCAAAGTAGGCCATGTCAAGAATCCAATTATGCAAAAATTTACATTAGATTTTGACTAAAAATTGATGAAAAAAGGGTTGGAAGTGGTTGCCCCAAACATGGCAAGTGTATTGCTTTCAAGCTTCTATGGCCATGTATGGTGAATGAAGGAGATGCTAATGTGATGCCCATGTGGGCTAGTGATTGATTGACACACGACGCATTGGCCCTTTCACACCATGATATGTAGCTTAGGCATGGAAACAAAAAAAAGGTTTACTTTGTGCACTTAGTGAAAATTGAACTCAAAACCTTAGACTCTGCTCTAATACCAAGACCAAGTATAGTACTAATTGCGATGTTGGCTTGTATCCTGTTATGTTATGCAACTAAAATGTATTTAAACTAAATGGTCTAAGTTATCCTATAAAATAAAAAAAACCACTAAATTAAATTCTTGCCTAATAACTTTAAAATCTTATTTTTCTTAAAAACTACTAATAAAAAGTCTACTTTTTCTAAAAAAACTCAATTTTCCTAATAAAAATATTTTTTTTTTTTCATTTTTTGTATTATTAAATTTTCTTTTTTTTTTCATTTTCTATTTTTTGTATTTTTTTCTAAATTAGAACCTTTTTTTTTTTTTATTTTAGACTTTTCTAACACTTTAGGGAGTAAAAATGGGGCATCTGCAGTTGCATTGCTTCATGTGTTATATTGATTTTTGTCTATTACATACATGTGTTTGTGGGTTTTCATACTAGGCGTTAGCTCATTCCTTTTCTTTTTCAGCTCCAAGAACTTTAGACAAATAGGTAGATTATAATGAGAATGGGGAAATGTATTATTATTATTAAGATAAAGACACTAAAGATTATTATTATTATTATGAAGATGAGTTGTGATATGATAAGGAGAGAAGCTAATTAGGTTTGCTATTTGAGAGACTTATCAGTTTATATGGAACATGAGAGTTTAGTTTAACCATAATTAGTTCTATTTCAATATTACAAAGAGGTCAATTGTGACTTTTAGTTACATGGAGATTTAATACTATGAGAGGTTATGGAGTTATTGTCACACCTCGATTGGATAGAGTTGTAATAGTTTCACTATATAAACTAATCTAAAGTAGAAGTTATCTTCTCGACTGCTATCATAGATATAGCCTACTAAATGCATATATAACTTAATTAGCTTAAAGTGTCCAACAAGGTGTTTGTTGTATGTAGAACCTACAATATTTCCTTCAAAATATTTGTATAAGAATACCTGTAGTACATAATTTAGTACTTAATTTATATTTATATAACAATGTTTACATCAAAAGACTTTATTCCAAAGAAAAGTTACAAAAGTCATAGGTTTAGACACATATGTATAGATTCATTAGAAAACTAGTGGTCACCTAAGGAGACTAGTTAGTTTTCTCAAAAGAATAAAAGCTTCCAAGGTGATCATGTTTCAACAATCTTCAAATTTCTCCCTACTCCCTATCCCTATACCTATTAACATGTGGTTAGGTGTATTGCTACATCTTTAATCTTTAGTCAGTATTTGCAGCAGAATCTATAGGATGTAAGTACAACTAACTTAGTAAGCAAGATAGAGACAAAAGTACATAAAACATACATAAGCAAGGTTGTCAATCTTTATTGAATATGCAATGTAATAAGTCAAATGAAACATCCCACAATGTTATCTAGTCAATTATGAGGTTAAAAAAATTACATCTCCTCCAACTTAGATTGAAGAGTTTTAACACGACTCAAATCAAACTAAACCCAAGCTTATATAATAGAGAACACCCTCCTCCCTAAACTTCTTTTAAGCCACCATCCCTAACCTTGTTGTAATCTCCTTTCCTGTTATTTATTTTAACTAAGAGTGAGGAAATGACCATTTCAGTTATCCTTATCGAAGAGGTCAATATTTGGTTTGACATACCTAATCGTTTCCTTGTAATGGGTTGTCATGCATGTCTAATTTGATTAGAAGTTAGATTTTGATTAGTTTCAGTTAAAGGTGGCCAAACAAGTTTTAAGGAATCTAAACATCACAAAGTCATGCAAAGTAGCACTACAAGGAGTTCAACCTCGATCATAAGTCAAAATCACAATCATACATATATCATGCACATAAACAACTAAGTTACAATGACAAACAGATGTATTCTTAAGTCTTAAGGTACTTTAATATAGTACCCCAACAAGCTGCAAAGCTTCAATCCCAACTTATCTTGATATAGTGTCACATTATCTTTATGCGTTGTGTTTATCTTCGTTAATGATCCCTAAACATTTAATATACAGCTTTAGGTTTTAATCATTTGAAATAAAAGTTCACTTTTAATATTAAGCATGTTTTCATTTGAGTTAAGTAAACCATTTATTAAGTTTTAGTTAAGTGTAGTAAGTTTTGACTAAGTTTCTAACCTAGCATTCTAACATAGGTTTTTTGTTGAAGAAGTCTCTAACCTAAGTTTTGATTGTTATAAGGGTGTAGAATCCATATACAAACCACTTTCTGATCTACTATCTAACTCTTGGTGTGATCAAAATATTTAGTACCAAACTACATTTTGACCTAGTTTCTGATAGAGTTTCTGACCCTACTATTACTTTTATATTTCATTACTTTACACTTAAATTCAACTTACTTTGAGTTATTAAACCATGATAAACTTATGTTTACAGCATAACAACATCTTAATCCTATAGTTACGTATTACACTTCCTCAAATTTTACTTATATATAAATTCCTTAAGAGAATCTTAAAATTAAGCTCATACACCACCAAATTTTAGCTTAACTCAAAAATCATCAACTTAAAACTTGAAATGAATTGCTTTTAGTTGCTTCGTGCTAATGAATGTAGATTGTAACATGGTTTTGTAAGAATCCAACAAAGCTTTATCAGAAAAATTCAATACCAATACACCGTTTTGTGAAAAGCCAAACTTTTCCAAAATCCTACTACTTAATTTTGGAATTCTAATAACATAGCACAAAAGAATAACCTTTTAGGAGGTTAGTCATAAAAATTCAAGTAGAAACTACAATAGTTGGATTTTTGAAAATGTGATTGAAAATCAATTATCGAAACCTTTTTCTTTAGGACCTCATATGAACACTCAAAATTTTGAAAATTAGATTTAATATTTGAATTTCTCATGCAAAAATACTTGAGAAAACCAAGTTTGAACATTTTTGGAGGTTGTTTAATATTTTTACTAATTTTTAGTTAAAATCGAGGAAATACAAACACTTACTATAACTTGATACTTTGGCCACCATAGGGGAAGGGAGGTGACTTAGCCAGGTCAGGTGGTAGCCACTCCTTTAAGCGGTGCCCTCCTTTCACTCCTGGGTTTTGGCTATCTTGGGAACCATTCAATACCTTATTTGATATAATTTTCCTTCTATAATTTTCTTTCCTAGTTTCTCTCTCTCTTACAAATTTTCTAGACTTCTAAATAACCAAAATATTCAAAAGAAAGGAAATTTGTATTATAATGGGGGTTTTTAAGGGTGATTTGATCTTTTTCCTCTATCAAACATGTGTTAACTAGCCTTATTAGGTGTCCAAAGTTAGTTTTCTTAAATCCATAATCAACTCCAAAGTTTGTTTCCTTTATTATTTTCAATAACTACGGGTACATATATTTATATAATGATTATATCCAATGTATATACATGCATTCTACATATTATTTTATGTCTTTTTAATAATTTTACTACTCATATAATTTATCTTTAAAAAGTTTGTTAACTAACAATACCTTATTTGTACGTTTCCAATACATATATAAGAGCATACCAAAATTCCACTATTTTATTTATATTTTTAATATTTTTTTAATATTTTAAAGATCTAAGCTTATGGAGTCTCTTCAACTAATATAATTAACCTACTCATAAATCTCTAACCTAATCGGTTTACCTTCACAAAGACTTTAAATCGTCTACTCAAAACTTAGTTATGTAAGTACAGGGCTTACAATTGTCTTGTGAAAATTTTAGAGATTTTAATTGCTCATTTATTCTACGTAAGTGCAAAGATTTGTTAGAGGCCTGGAAGCTACTCAATAGCATGAGGTAGTGTCTTTTGAGCTTCAAACCTTACAGTTGTGGTCAACAAAGCCAAAAGGATGGAGAAGAGCAAACAAAAATAAAAAAGAGATGTTAAAAGCTTAACCTAAATCTTCTAAGGGAAGGTAGTTCTAGGAAGAGATTTTCCATAGGTGTAGTGATGTAGGATAGGGTAAGAGAGTTTTCCTTCATCCTATCAAACCTATTACCAGACCAGTGGTGCTGTACCAGTCAGGCCTTTACCAACCAAACCTATTCCTTTGTTGTTAGCATTACCACCACCAATGCCATCTTTGAAGCTCAAGTGCACTAAGTGCTAAGGTCCTCATGATTTGATAGAGTGTAGATGGCTTGATGGAATGAGTTTCTCCTATGGTAAGGTAGGACATGTTAGTGGGGAATGCTTAGAGAAGGTGAAAATTGCACAAACTTTTTGTTTTAGTTGCAAATAGAGTAGGCATAAAACTTTTGAGTGAAATGCAATTAATCAGCCAGCCAAGGTACAGCAGCCAGTACCATAGTAGAATGTTAGACCCCATGGTAGAGGATAGGAATGTAAAGCTGCGATAATGGAACCGAGGTAGAGGGCTCCTGCAAGTGTATTTGCGCTTCAATAGCAATAACCAAACTACCAACAAGATTAAGGGAGTAACACCATGGTAGGTATGCTTATAGTGAAATCTATAAGAGCATACATATTGTTTGACACTAGTGTCATCCATTCTTTTATAACTAAATCTTTCGTGTATGCATGTGGTATGAAACCCAAATGTCTCGTTGATTCCATGTGTATTGGTTCTCCTTTAAGTATGGGAAAGTAGTTGAGTGAAATTTGTAAGGGAATCAAAATAGAGATTCAGAGCACGGTTTTGCTAGATGATCTGTATGTTTTAGAGATGTATGACTTTGATGTTAATTTGGGAGTGAATTGGCTATTAAGTAATTATGTTGACAAGCTTTTCTATTTCACTCCTAAGCATGAAGAGCCTTTTAGTTTCCAGTTGGAAGATAAGAAGCCATCAAGGCTCTCCTTATATGAGTTATGGAATAATAGCAAGTTGGTAGCTTTGACTTCAAGCTTAAGCTAGACTATGGAGTTGGAAAAGGTTCCAATAGTGAATGATTTTCAAGATGTTTTCCCTGAAAATTTACTTGGTTTGCCTCCATCCAGAGAAATTAAGTTTGGTACTGATGTGATACCAAAGAAAAATCCTATCTTTAAAGCAATGTATTGAATGGCACCAGTTGAATTGGTTGAGCTAAAGAAATAGTTACAAGAATTGCAAGATAAGAAGTTCATTAGACCTAATAAGTCATCATAGGGTGCTTTAGTCATTTTTATGAAGAAGAAAGATAGTAGCATGTGCCTATATATTGACTATCAGGATTTAAACAGCGCGACAATCAAGTATCATCTCCCTTGTATTGATGACCTCTTTGACCAACTATAGGGAGCTCGAGTCTTTTCAAAGATAGACTTAAGATTGGGATATTACTAACTAAGAATCAAAGAAAAAGGACATATCAAAGATGGCCTTCAAAATACAGTATAGATTGTATGAATTTCTAGTCATTCCGTTTCAATTGACAAATGAGTTGGCCACTTTCATAGACCTCATAAACATAGTGTTTAGGGATTTCCTAGATAGGTTCATAGTTGTGTTCATTAATTATATTTTGGTTTACTTAAAGAGCAAAGAAAAACATAAGGAACATTTGAGACAAGTGGCGAACTAGTTGCATACTGAAAAGCTGGGCGCCAAATTTTCTAAGTGTGAATTCTGGCTAGAAAGTTTCTTTCCTAGAGCACATTATTAAGAGAGATGGATTATCTGTTGACCTAGAGAAGCCAAAGCAATTCTTGATAGGTCAAGACTGATGACAGTAACAAAAATTCAAATTTTTTAAAGTTTAGTCGGAAACTAAAGAAAGTTTGTTGAAGAGTTCTCTAAACCAATTCATCTATTGGCGAGGCTAACATAAAAGGAGTAAAGTTTAAGTTGGATGAAAAATGTGAGAATAGCTTCCAAGAGTTGAAAAGGAGATTGGTAACGACTCTAATATTAGCATTACCTAGAAGTAGCAAAGAGTTTGTAATATATAATGATACATTACATCAAGGGTTAAGTTGTGTACTTATGTAAAACAAAAGGGTGATATTGTATGCTCCTCATTAGTTAATACCATATGAGAAGAGTGACCTAACTCATGACTTAGAGTTGGCAGCAATTGTTTTAGCACTTAAGCCATGGAGACATTATTTGTATGGTGAGAAGTATAATTGTCTTCACTGACCACAAGAGTTTAAAGTACTTCTTTTCCCAAAAGTAGTTGAACATGAGGCAAAGGAGGTGGTTGGAGTTGATGAAGGACTTCGATGTAGATATTCAATATCATCCTAGAAAAGAAAATGTAGTAATAGATGCACTAAGTAGGAAGAAATAGGGAAATGTAGCCACCTTGATCACTATGCAAAGACTCTTGTTAAAGGACTTGAGGAGAGTAGAACTGGAGATAGTGACACAAGAGGTAGGGGCACATTCGGCTATCTTACACATTCAACCTACCTTTGATTGATAGATTGAAAGTAGCTCAATTGGAGGATGCAAAGATACATGAAATCAAGAGTAAGGTGATGTAAGGTAAAGCAACAAAGTTCATTCTAAGTTTAGATGGAGTTCTTAGATTTGAAAATAGACTTTGTATATAGACGAATCTAGAGTTAAAAAGGGAGTTGCTTAAAGAAGCTCATTATTTGAGCTATACCTTACACCCAAAGAGTACAAAAATGTATAAGGACTTAAAAGAACATTACTAGTGGAATAACATGAAGAAAGAGATTATAGAGTATGTTTCCAAGTGTCCCACTTGTCATTTAATCAAAGTTGAGCACTAAAGGCTAGGCGAAGAACTTAGACCATTGCCAGTTTATGAATGGAAGTGGGAGCATGTAGTAATGGACTTCGTCACATACCTCCTTAAGACTAAAGTGAAACATAATGCAATATGGATAGTGGTTGATAAACTGACAAAGATGGCTCATTTTATACAGATTAATATGAAGTATAAGTTGGAGAGATTGACGAAGTTATATATCCAAAACATAGTGAGGTTGCATGGAATTATGGTGTCTATCACCTCTAACAAAGATACTAGGTTTTTTAATAGATTCGGGAAGAGTTTACAAAATACTTTGTGAACAATGCTTCAGTTAACACAGCATTTTACTTACAGATGGATGGACAGTCTAAAAGGACGATTCAAATTTTGGAAGATATGTTAAGATCCTATACCATAGACTTTAGAAGTAGTTGAGATGAGTACCTACACTTAGTAGTGTTTGCTTATAACAACATTTATTATGCAAATATCAAGATGGCACCTTATGAAGCCATGTATGAAGGAAGCATATGTTGGCATTGCATTAGGATGAAATAGGTGAAAGGCAAGTGCTGGGATGGAGCTTATATAAGAGGTAGAGAATAAGGTAAGGATTATTAGACAAAGGATGTTGGCAACCCAAGGTTGCCATTAAGAGTTATTTAGATAAGAGTGGTCCGATTTAGCCTAAGGGGAAAGCTGAGTCTAATATACATTGATCCTTTGTGGTGCAAGAGCGAATTGGTGATGTAGCTTACTGGCTAGAGTTACCACATCAGCTGGTAGGAGTATATAATGTCTTCCATGTTTCTATGTTGAAAAAGTTCAAACTAGATGAGGAATAGGAAGTTGAGCTGGAGATACCTGAAGTATAGCTTGAAATGATAGTTATGGAAAGGCTAACTAAGATAGTGGATAAAAAGGTGCAGAAGCAAAGGAGAAGAGAGATAAAGTATGTCAAGGTAAAATAGAATAACTAATTAGAGCGAGAAGCCACTTGGAAGTTAAAAGAGGACATGAGGAACTAGTACTCAGAACTTTTTAGTGATTCAAGTAAATTTTCGAGGATGAAAGTTCTTTAAAGGAGACAGTATGTGACACCATAGAAAATCAAAGTAATAAATGGATTAATAAAAAGAAAAGAAGAAAATATATAGAAGGGGTAAGAAAAGTAATAAAATGTTTTTAAGAGGGGCAAGATGGTCTTTTCTACACTTAAGTATAAAAGCAATTGCAAAACCTTAGGGCTTATTTTTGCTCTATTACTTTTGAAGAACCCTCTCAAAGTGAACATAAGAACAAACCAAAGGTAAGGTGTAGCATGCAACTCTTTGTTTTAGATTTGGTTTGTGCATTTCATTGATGTTAGGAGATGTTTTAGTATTGTAAAAGTCCATGAATTTGGGATTCATAAAGTGAAAGTTAGGGCAAAGTCTAAACCCTATCTTAGTAAGTGATTCATCCATCCTTGATAATATAGTGATGGCTGTGATCATTGTTGTATTGATTAGATTATGTTATTATGACTTATATGTGAATAATCTTAGGTGTTATGATTAAGTATTTTATAATGCAATTTGCGATTGCTTCTAGTGTTCTTGATCAAGGTATGTATGTTTGTTGTTGTTGTTGTTAATTTGATTCTATGTTGAGGATCGTAACCATCTAAGTGTTTCTTGTTGATAATTTGATGAAAAAAATTAAACCCTAAGAAGGATTTTGAGCATAAGATGAATTGGAGTTGTTATGGGATGGTTTGGGGAGATTGGTAGTCAAAAAAGAGGAGAAAATTTTGAACAAGAAGAACATAAGCATGATCTTACTCGTAGACCCTTCATCATTAATTTTCTATAAAGAGTAAAGAGAAGAAATTTTTATGAGAAGGTTACGAGCTAAGACCATGGTTGTAGACATAGGCATGGACTTGCAAGCTTGGTTAGATCACAAGCATGGAATGTTGTATTGATTTTAAAGAATGACCATGGTCTAAAAACATGGCTGTAAACCTTTGGTGTATTCTTGTAGTCTTCCTTTTTCAATCATTTCTCGTTTCCATCCTTCCCTTAACCTTATTCTAAACACCTAGAGGTGTCTAAATTGATCCTTAAACCTTAAGTTGAGCTAAAATCTAGACTTGATAACCTAGGGAGATAAGTAAAAAACTTAGCTAGAATTATATCACTTAAGGATAGAATCTAAAAGGAGTTATTCTTATTTTGTTATTCAAGTATTGACTTTAAAAAGTCATTTGAGATAAGTTCTCTAAGTTGTTTTTGGGACCTAAGTACATGGAATCTTTGTTTTTTTGCTTGTGCTCGTCTAGTATAGTTAAACATAAATTGGAATAATAATTAACAAGAATAAAAAATGTTCATTTCTTGTGTATGGCTAGGCGTAAGAGATCATAGTACCAAACAAGTGTCCCTAAGATAGCACCTTGTTGCTTTTTTAGTGAAGTTATTCGGAGTGGATTCCCCCTTAGATATGATATGAGATAGATTACATTAGCGTCCAAGGGTCATAATACTAGTGTCTTAGAACCAAGTTGGTTAGATGGCATCTAAGAGCCACAATACTTGTCCCGATTAAGAACTGTATGTGGAGTTTAAGATGCTCCAAGTTTAGGGTTAATTACAAGTGGTCCTCAGTTGTGTTGATAGTTGGCTTGATTAAAGATATTAACCTATTGTTTAATATGCCTTGTTGCATTATTACATGTATAATATTGATAATTGAATGTTAAGTGCATGTGTTTGAGGGTTTCCATACTTACGTTAACTCGCTCCTTGTTCTTGATTGTCTATCACTTCGGTCTATTAATTGAACTTATTTATGAGGTGATGAACATATTAAAAGTTTAATCAAACTAAGTTGGGGTAATTATAGAATCTAGTTCAATCACAAGGATTCAATTTAAACTCTAATCAGTTAAGTTGTTCCATTAATTAATTAAGTTATCTAAGTTGAGAATTAATCGGGTTGAACCAATCGAGCTTGAACCGATCTAGTATAAGAGAACTAAGTTTTGGGTTGTTTCAGCAAAGTGGTGCCACCTAGGAATCAAAATTTATTAATTGATTAAATGGGTATGTTAGCTTCATTCTAAAGTTAGAAAAGGTAGTTAGTGATGAAATTCATGAGATGATTGATTTTTCAATTCTGAATGCCCCCAAGATTATATCATTACGTTCAAATCCTACTATTGAGAGTGAGATTGAGGCTTATAGGATATAAGTAGATATGTGGTATAGTTGTTAGGTGAATCAAACAAGGAAGTAAACATATAAGTTAATATTAAGGATAATCTAAGTAAGACATTAGTCAAATTCTACTTAACGTAAAGAATATGGCGATGAGCTCAAAGATAATGATGTAAAATATGAGATAGTAAGAATACAGAAAATTATTATGAGCAAATTGTTTAGTGTTTAGGGTAATTAAAATCAGTAATGGGCTAATGAAGATGAAAGTGTCCAAGTAGTTGAATCGAATCTTTATCGTTATTTTGACTTATGTATTATATTTAGTTTAGTGTAAATCATTACATATAAATTGTTTTCTTTTCCTAAAGAAATAAAAAAAATTATCCAAGTACCTTTCATGGCCCTAGTCTATGTTGAAGAACACTAGGCTAAACTCAAGAGTGAGGGTGAATTGAGTTTTAAGGATAAATTACAATTCTTTTTCAATATAAACAACTAAATACAATAATAAGAGTAATCAAAGCAATAATAAGTGCGGAAATTATAAGAGATAATGATAAAGAAGATCAAGCCTAAATAGAACGTGGAGTTCGAACCGCCTCCTAGTTTCCATGGACACGCAATGCCTTCAACCGAGGACTTCACACCGCTTTATTGATTTCTTAATCTAAGCTCCAAGAGCTACACAAATACAAACTTGATTACATAAGTTTCACACTCACAACTCTCAATACAAATCATAATCTCAACTCACAACACAAAACTCAATCTCAACTCACAATACAAAACTTAATCTCAACTCACAACACAAAACTTAATCTCAAAGATTATTAGTGTAGTGCTTTTAACTCTCAATATTTTACAGTTAATAGCTCACAAGCACTATACTTCAAATCCCTCTAAATATTGGCAAATTATGGTACAAGAGATAATGAGAACAATAGACAATAAGAATACAAAAGAATGTTAGAATATTTTAGCAAAAGATAAATTCTCTAATGTCCTTGGTTAAGTTGTTGAGCATTTATATCATCCTATTCAATTCTTCCAATGCTCTAACGGCTAGTTTTATCAGACTTACCGTCATGCCAATACTTTGCACTATCGACAAACCGATAACAAAATACTCTACCGACATGATAATCGGTAAGTAAATCGGTAAGCCAGCTCTTTCAGGCCAGTGAGCTTTTCTTTGTGTTTTACTGAGCTTTATACAATCAGCTTGGTTCTTCCTTGAGCTGTCAACTTAATAAACCAAATATCACCTGAAAATTCTTTTAACACACATTAAATAAATACTCTTTATAATCTAACTTCAAGATCATTTGATCACTACTCAAAAGATTAAATTTCTTATAGAGATAATTGATATATTTAATCGTTAAGCAAATTAATTGATCTTATTCAATTGCCTCAATATAATCAAATAATACTTAGTTTAATCATCCATTTGTTTTGTTTTCTTCAAAAACAACATGTCTAGTTATGTACTTTTTGTTTCACTCTCATCAAAATCAAATAATGAACCCTAGGTTCAACATATGTTCCATTGAAATATTAATTCTTGAATCAATTTGAATTTAGAAGGATAGTTCATTGTTTAATTGGCAGTGGTACTTAGTAGGAACATAATTACTCTTCATGTTGAAACGTAGTGGGAACATAATTACTCTTCATGTTGAAACTTAATCCATATTGTTGTATTATGTTTTTCAATGGATATTCTTATATTAGTAAAGTATCATAATAGATTTGGTGGTATTAATTCTCTTAAACTAATGGACCTTGAACTTATGATAAATTGTAATTTTGTCATAACATTATATGATAATTTTCCTAGTGGTATATTATCATGAGGAAGTGGGAGCAATAAAACAATAATATCTTTCTTGTCCTTCTTTCTACTTTAGGGGCAAACCGAAGTGCTTTTGCTATTGAGAAAGTGAATGGTCAATACAAAGGCTCAAGGCTTAACCGAGCATTGTTCTTGACATATGTATTAAAAGAAGTATGCAATTGAAAAATATGTGATTAAATTACTTGAATTACTGTGTTGGTAAATGTATTAGTTCCAAATACATTGAAAATTTAACAAATTGTTAGTTAACTTGTTTTCAAAATTTTTATATTATAAAAATGTAATAAACTTTTGTAGGTTCTACAAAAATAATTTATACCTTATCAATTTTACATGTTCCAAGTGGTTTCTACATTTTTTTTTTTTTTTTTTTGCCAAAAGGTGGTTTCTATGTATGATAGATTTCAATTTCAAAATTTAAGAACCGGTACTTATAGAGTAAGAACTCAAATTTTACACATCTTGTACCTACTTACCCTTAAAAAAATATGGTTATATTTTTATAATTTTCTCTTTACCTTTACATTTCTATGATTCATTTATATTTAACTTATTCCTTTTTTTTTTCTTAACATACCTCATTTAATTTTTTAGGAAATTACAAATAACCCTCCTAAATTTTGATTGAGATGCAAATTGATCTCTTAAATTTTTAAAATGTGTTTTTTACCTCCTTGAACTTTAATAAATTGACAATATAAATGATATTTCCTTTTTTAGTTAAAAAAAAATTATACTATAGTTAAAGTTTAGAGGGTCTTAAAATACATCTTAATAAATTAAGGAGGTATTTGTACATTAAAATTAAAGTTTAATGGGGTTATTTTTAACTTATGAAGGTTATTTACCAATTTATCATAGTTTAAGAGATCAAAAAACCATATTTTGAAAGTTTAGAGAATTAATCTACACTAAAGTTAAAGTTTAAAGAGGTTATTAATATTTTCCCCTATATTTTTTATTCTCTTTACCAATTCATATTTGTTTTATATTTTGTAACTCTACTTCTTAATGAATAATCTTGAACTAATGTCTTTCTTTCTCCAAATTTTCTTTCATATTGAGACTTGTAATCTTTTGTACCGTCTTCATATTTTTGGGAATAAAGCTGGTATGAGTATATAAACTTTTATATTTTTTCTTTTTGGTACCGAAAGTTTAAACTTATTCATTTTAATATTCAACTTTTCAAATAAGACAAATTAGTATTTTTGTTGTAATGGTTGTTATAAATAATACTTATTTTTTTCACTATTAAAAGTTAAAATACCAAAATGAAATAAAAAAATAATAAAATTTGAGCACTAAAATTAAAATAAAATGAAATTTCATATAATAATATTATCATTCTATCATTTTATAATAACAAAAATTATAACGGAGATACCAATTTGTATCATTTGAAATATTAAGGTACCAAAATTAATAAATTTAAAGTTTACATACTAAAATAAGAAAATATAAAAGTTCAAGTATTTTTAGTGGTTTTATCCCAATTATTTTATGATCCATACTTTTTCTTCATCTTTTTTGTTTTGTAATTTCCTATATATTTTTGTATTTTCCTACATAATCCCAATCTCTAAGAAGAAGCAAACATTTTTCCTTAGGGAAAAGTACTAGTTTTACTCCTTTATGTTTACTTAAATTTTTATTTGAGTCTCAAATTTCATTTTTTTTTTATTTCATTTGAGTTTTTAACACTTTTATAACCTCAAAAAAGTAAGACTTCCATTAAATCCATCAAATTTTTCACCATCTTATGCATATCTTAGCTTCTCTTTAGCCTTCAAATAGCTGACCAATGTAGCTCAATTCACACAAATTTTCTAGCCCCTTTTTCTTACTTTTTTTTTTTAATTACTCATAGCATATTATATAATTGAATATATTTAATATTATTTTTATTATATTAGCTAATTGAATATGTTTAATATTATCAATTTTATTATATTAATTATTCTAGACCAACTTAAAGCCGATACATGTCATGGATATATAGATAAATTAATATAATTGGTGAAATCCTAATTTTGTACGCTTTTGAAATCATTAAAGACTCATATGGAAGGGAAAAGGAAAATATTGATGACTCAAATAAGAAAATAGATAAGTGTTAACACTAAAAATGAACTCTTCGCTTCTCTTAAAAGGCTCAGGGCACTTTAATTTTGTAAATGTCTACATACGTAAATTGCTTGTGTTTTTTGTTTTCCCGAATGATGAAAGTTTTCCAAAAATTTGTGGAAAATTTGTAATAATGAGCACCTAATCTCCTCAACCTTCATAATTATCCCTTTTTTTCTTTTCCCGAATTTTCCTTCTTTCTGAGAATCTTCTTTTAAGTATTTCATGAAAATCCTCAAAAATTTTATAGAACCAGGAGTCTAGTGACTTTGAATCACTTGATCGAATGCCCTCCTGATAGAAAATATGTATTCTATGGTAGCTGTTATTAGAGCAGAAAGTACAGACTTATGTTACGACTTAAAAGGGAATAAAACAATGTTAGCAAAATTGCAGTATACAACTAGGCGACACGTATAGGTCTATCAAATGGGGCAAAAGGAACAAAAAGTAAAAGAAAAAAGATAAAGTTGTAACGTCTTAAAA
Source organism: Lumnitzera littorea (assembly GCA_024138015.1). NCBI lineage: Eukaryota > Viridiplantae > Streptophyta > Magnoliopsida > Myrtales > Combretaceae > Lumnitzera > Lumnitzera littorea. The sequence goes on along the minus strand of JAMXBB010000007.1, from coordinate 46,184,837 downwards.
CGAAAATACACAAGGTTGATGGATTGTAAAGAAAGAAAATCACACATACGCACAGGTTTAGGTAATTGATTTGTAGAGCACAACAAACACATTTGTACAAGTACGACATATTTAGAAGCAAGCTCTTTGCAAACAGCTACAAGTCTTCTTTCCGCCTTTAGGGCTTGGTGGTCCGGATCTAGAAGGTTGTTTAGTAGCAGGTCTCCCGGGTTTTGTGGAGTCATAAAACTTATACGTCTTGTGTGCTAGGAGAATCCAAATATGTGTGATCAGCTCTCCTCCACGTCTAAGCCTTTCGGCATGGTGATACACCTGACAGTTGTATGCCGCATAGCACAACATCTCTACCCACACACTGCTCATAAGCTCCCATTTATAAACTTCTGTTCCTAATGTTCTTAACTCCCTCGCTAGAGTTTGAGCATCGGATAACACATTCCATCCACTAGTGATCAATGTCTCCTTATATTTCTCGAATTCAGGATTTGACAAAGTCGAATGCAATAGAGCATACAGGGCTTGCTCTATTGATCCCTTGTTTTCCACAAAATCCTTAAGCATGGAGGAAGCATACTCCAACGTTATGTCTGCTGTTGTCAAGGACAGCATGTAAGGACACCTTGCAAGAAGATACATCATGTAACGGGAAAGCAAGTTGCTTGTATGGCAATTGCTGGAGTCTTCATAATCTGATTGCAATAGAACACGCGTAGCGACATGCCAGATAATGATGCTCTTGTCAAATGCTGTTGCCAAGCTGGTTTTCAGTACTTCATCTTGGATTTGGTACGTCTCCAAGGTCCAATCCCCTCTTTTTGTAAAAGGGAAGAGAGCCCTTATAGTTTCCAACTTTTGCATGTCATTCAGGACAACTTCTTTTAGATACAAATGGACGTTCCCTTGAGATGATACCCAATACCTTCTAAATTCATCTTCTTGGTGAAAACACTTGGCAATTAGTTTCAGGGGGGCAGGCAGATGACCATTGCTACAGTATTCCAACAAATCAAGTTGGTCCATTAAGTTAGACCATCTCTTTTGCTTTGCACAAATTGCAGCCACAAACGGAACGACTTTAGACACGATCACCTTCTTAGGGCTTTTACACATTTGAACAATTGCCCAATCTGTGAACGGTAAGAGCACAATCTGATAGAGTTCTAGGATGGTAGTACCAATTAGCAATGCATATGTATATGTTACATACATGTCGAGCAAGAAGGCATTCCTGTATATTATTGAGAATCCTATCAATGCAGATATCAGACATAAGAAGGAGAAGAATCTCCCCACCAGGCCAAGCTTTGTGTAAAGCATAGGTGCCTTTGTGTAGAGCACATCAAACATGAAGCCAAGTTCGACTTCTGTCACAGTGAATGCATCCTCGGCTGAAAACCCATCTATTGACACCCATCTTTTACTAATGAATTCAGGATGGTAAAGCCAATTCACCAGGTGAGGTCTCAAACAATTGAACCGATAATAGGCCCTGAGGACAGTCACCATCAAACTAGAAGCTCCTGCTTCGACATTAAATTCCTCTGGCATATCTTTCACGATTTGGGGCTCATCATCTTCAATATCATCGACACTAATGCTGTCATCGTACACAGATTTGAGAGCCAAAACATTTCCAATGGACTTGATTATTCCGCCCATAAACAGGGGAATATACAAGAATGAAACGGAGGAAGAGAGATCCCAACATCGAGAGAGTATCCAAATTACAAAAATAATTGTAACTCCCAGGTTCAACAGTTGCCTTATTCCCAACCTGTTGTCTTCAACAGAATACGCAGTCACGTTGTCTGGAAACGAAAGATGAATCAAGAGTATGGGTGCTAATAAGCCTTTTAGCTCCACATTATATTCTGGGTTTTCAGGATCGCGAATCTTAACAACGCTGAGCTTACCGAGAGCAAGTGTTGCAATATAAGACGCAAGCAAGTAGGAAGACCATATAATGAGTTCAATGTAGAAGTAATTCGTGTACTTTCTACGTCTTCCATATATGGCAAGAATGATCTGAAAGAGAAAGCTTAGTAATACCAGCCACTGGATGCCCCATTCTTCCCACAATTTCATAGCCAATGGCCATAATGTATTCACAACTGAGGATATTAACCTAGCAATTGAGGGGCTTCTTTGTTCTCCCATTTGTGGATTGCTGGACATAAAATGAATGATTAAATGTTTCTTTTATTCAACAAATGAGACGGTCAATCATATAATATAGAAAAAAATGGAAAAAATTTAACCAGCGTCTTAGCACTTTAACTATAGAATAAGCTGCATTTTTTTCTTTGAAGATAAACTCATGACCTGTATTCTTCCCTCGTATACAATTACCAAGTGCTCATTGAAATCCAACATAACTCCCACATGGCCCAAAAATATCAGCCTCAAATAATAGTCTTTCACTGGATATTTCAATATTCTTAAACCATAATATTCCCAAAACATAATACTCTTCAAGTCCTTTGTACATTAAGTTTGATATTTTGATTTACCCGCATTGCGGATGTGACATGTAGCGTTATTCAATGGATCTACAATCTTTCCTACGAATATAAAGGAAAATTACGTATATAGGTATAGAATTGAAATTTTTATACCAAATATAAATTAATATAGTTATGAATTGAGTTCTCTTCGCAATTCGTAAAAAAGTGTTCACGTCACATACCTTTAAGGAGAATTGCGTTATGATCGTTTTATTAGGTATAGGATTTTGATGAACATGAGATGATCGGCTATTTCTAAATCAAGTTCTAACTATGTTATACTTTAGAAAAATTAAATATTATTAAGGATTTTGAGCTTTATCATTCATCCTGATACTCTTGCTTGTGCCTTTCCTTATGATGATACTAATTATTTTTATTATTCTGAAGGGACTTAACTTTACATGAATTTAGCAATAATCAGGTAAAAAATGTAAAGAATTTTTTTTTTCTTTTCTTTCTTTTTTATTTATTTATCTATTGACACTTCTTATATATATATAGATTAATATTCAAATTAAGGGTGTAAAGAAATCAAACTTACTACTAGGCTACTTGAGCATCGCGTGACATTTACACGATTTTGACTTTTCAATATTCAAGCAGTGTTCACAGCATGAATTTGACGATATTTAACTCAATTAGTTCATGAAACAAGTAAAGCTCGAGTCATACTTAAATGTTAGTTGAGTTCAAATCGAGTTTAGACAGTATGTTACTCTAATGAAATAAAATAATACATATTTTTTATAGATAATATCTGAGGAGTTTAACAATTTAAGCTCAAGGTTAAAATCTTATCCTTAGTTGAGTTGCGGTTTAGGGCACTATAAAAGAAAAAAGAAATGACAAATGTTTGTGTGAAAATACTAGTCATGTGTACTTTCCTTACAAAACCTTAATACTATGTTTGGATTGAAGAAAAAAAAAAGAGAAGGTAAGGAATTAGGAAGGAAACATTTTATTCTTAATTCCTTTCCTTTGTTTTAAACTAGGGAAGGATGAATGCCCCATGATAAAATAAATATATAATATAAATAACTATGTAAAGTGTGGTGGATTCTTTCTTCTTTTTTCTTTTTTTTTCGTTTTTTAAATATACAAAGTTGAGGATAGCCATTATAGAATAGGAAACCAATCGTAGGTCTAACCACTAAGCTCTACTATAAATCAATCTAGGGTCGAGTCGAGGTAATTTGAGTCTTAAGCAAACTTTCACATGTGCTTACTTTAGCTTCTTCTATTTATACACAAACTACTTTAGCGAGAATAGTCTTATCACAAATGTAAGAGGGAAAAGAAAAGAAACACATAACAATAGGTTAGTCCCTAAAGTTGACCTTTTAGATTTCTAATACTGGGAAGATTTAAATTTTAATACCTAGATTAGGATTGATTATTAGCAATATGCTAAATACCCAAAACTTAAATCTTTATGAAAGTGGTAACAAATACGGGTGTTTGTGATTCAGTATGGTTCAAAGGAGAAATTGAATTGAACTACATTTCAAACGGTTCAGTTTAAATATTTAATGAATTGAAATGCATTTAACAATTCGAGGTTTTGAACCGAACCACTTCAAATGAGGTTTGGCTTAGTTCAAACCACCTTTAAAAGTAGTTCGTTATATATGATAATAAAAATAGTTATTGAAAATTTTAACCAAGTATTGATGTTTAAAATAAAGAATATTATATAAGAGTTAAAATCATGTAGCATTATGTCATAATAATATTGTATCTTATAAAGTATGAAAATTTGCTTAAGAAATAAAAAATGACAGTGAAAGAAAAGGAGTAGATAGTAGAACCTGAGTATAAGAAGAGAGACAATAAATAAAATGTAAATAAGGTTTAAATGAAACGTTAATATGGTTTAAAAATAAAATAAATATCAATTATTTTTTATTTTTAAATAAGAAGTGGTTTGATTTGAGTTTAAGTAATGTGGTTCGATTTGACTTTCTAAATTGAACCGCAAATCGTTTGAACCTCCTTTAGACCGAATTACAAACCAAACCGAAATATGAAAAACTATATTTTGTGGTTTGGTTCAAGTTTTGGTTTGGTTAAGTTCAATTCATTTTAGTTTAATGAAGAGCCCAAGTAACAAAGAACAAGTGATCAAGCCCCTCAAATTCATGATATAAAAGAAAATTATAAAAAAAAAAAAGATTATATGAAATTTGAAACTTAAGATAGATTTAATTTTTTATCGAATTTATCAAATAGGTTTATGCTAAGAATAAAATTAGGGTACATTAGAAGATTTAATAATTAAGTTATATATGAAAAATAGGAAAAGAATTTGAAAGAAATTTTTTAATAGACTTATAAGACCTATAGAATAACCTTAACATAAGAACCTGTGGTCAATTATTAGGGGAATTGGTACAAAATAACAAATACGAGAAACTCAATTACCTAGGTTAACCACCATATCCCTATAACTACCCCTTCAACTCGATCAACTACTTCCACCTGCATAAGTTAATTGCCTTGATTCTAGTGAATTCCTAAGCAATTAATAAAATTTGAATAGAATGATACCTTAGAAATATCAATTAACAATTAAAACACATAATTGAATCAAGAAAGATAGAAACTTCATTGAAAATTATCAATAAATCCAATAACCACATGAAACTCTACGTTCCACAATCCTAAATACCAAAATCTTAAGCTATAATGATGAAACTAAAAATCAATTGCAACAAAATCAAGAAATAAAACATGAAAAACTACTTTTATTGATGAAAAATCTCTTCAATCTTGAATTTGGATGTTGCTTTCGCCTTTTTCTTCTCCTTCTCTTCAAGTCTCTTCTCTTTTGAATGTCCAAAGTTATGTGTAAAACCCTAGTAAATCCTTTTATAATGTATTGTAAAGTTTCTTTTTTTTCGTCATTAGATACAGCCTAGGACACAGTTATGTCCTTAAGTCGTGTAACTTACTGACCTTGGCACAAAAAACATTCCTGCATAGACATAGCCTAAGGATACAGTTGTGTCCCAAATTATGTAACTTTTTGACCAAAAATTGTCACTTTCTCCTATTATTCATATAACTTCAAAGCTTTATAACTCATTCATTTGAACTCCAAATTGAGTGAAACTTGATTCCTTTTCTTCGTCTTCACTCCGAGAACACGTTCAAACCTTAAAATCAAAATTTTACTCAACTAAGTATCAATTTATTTAAAAAAAAAACAAAGATGAAAGGAAAATACTATAAAATCACCATGTGAAATGTATTTAAAATAAGAGTTATCATTGCTTCCCAAGAATCCTTCAAGTCTTCAACATGTTCGCTAGCACCCTAACGAGCTCTTCAAAGACTATCATGGTAACCGAGAAAATATGCCCCCATCATCAAATGATTTCTTGTCAAGATAAATGACACATGATTCAATGTATATCTCTTTGATTGGTATTACGATGAGGTTTCACGCGGCCATATTCAATATCCCCAATATCAACCTGAATGTTGCTCTTTTCATAGCCATTAGTGGTGTCAAGACTTTCAAGGATTTCTTTGATTCCCTCTCTAAGCAACCATTACTAATGTTCGAGTAATATGGTAAATGAGCCTCTAAATACATTAATATAGAGGGCAACATAAGAACTTGATGCGAAGCTAAATGAAATAAAATGGGAAAAAAGATAAAGTTGGGGCCTGCACCTCGGCCAAAGGTTAACTTTGTCCTTAAAGTGACAATGAGCCAGCTTATAGATGAGATGGAGGAAGGGGAAGAAACCATACACCTTCCTATAGGGACCATACTACTCTTACTGTTACTTCTTGAGATAAAGAACAACATCCTCCTACTAAGCCAAAGAAGATGAGGGTAAAACTAGCATAGGCCAAATTTGAGTAAATACTATGACTTCCACTTAGAGTAAGGTCATGATATTGATGAATGTCGCTAGCTAAAAAAATGCAATTGGGGATGTTATCCAGTGTAGCTACCTTAGGTAGAACATCTAACATTCGGCAAAAGAGGATGGACACCTTAACTAAAGGAGGAGAGTGGAGTGTAGGATAGAAACACAAGCCCCAATAATAATAATAATAATAGAGTCTTACTGAGGTCGTTGATTAGGTATACCATAGAATACCCCCATTCCCTAAGATAAATAAAAAGAGAAAATGCAAATAACCCCCTTACACTTTGATGTACTTAGGAGCTCAATTATTGCTAGGTCTTCCCATCGAAAATCAAGTAGATCCTCCAAGATATCGAAGAAGGGAAAATGGGGTGGGGTTTAGTGAATTCATGAGCTGTTCATGAGAATATGATACATCAAATGAACACTACATGACCCAATTTCTATTCTGATATTACGCACAAAGTATTAATTAGGGTTACTCACTATAATCCTTGCTAAAAGGATTGATAAGAGTAGAATATGAGAGCTTTCATAAAGAAATACTCAAAGGGTTTTTCATTCATGTCATATGTATGTTATCCCTAAAACCCAATAATATGAGCTATTTATACATAGTGGCAATTACATAAATAAAATAAAGTAAATAATGCCTTAGTGGCAATCTAATAAATATAAAGTAAAATATAAGGGTAATCTAGTAAAGAAAGCATTAGTAATCCTAAAGCCCAACATTACCCTTCCCTTGAAAACGTTTCGACCTAAAACTTGCCATCCGCTTACTCTAAAATCCACTTAGGTCAAATACCAACCTGCAAAAACTAAATAGAGTGATATAGAGATAGCTCGGGTCTATGGTTAGTGTTGGAATCATCCTTGGCTCCTTCCACTTGTCATAAGTACAGATAGTCCCCTTACAACTTATAATAATATGCTTCTCTCAACACGCCACCTTGCAACTTGATTACTCCCTCCTAATAAACACTAACCCACTACCGAAACAAACGGTACACACACAAAGTCGTCCACTTACTATCATAATCATTGGTTATGGTATACGAGCACCATAGATAGTCCTTGATAACTCTGATTTTAAACATATTTCATATGGTGATTTTATAGTATTTCCCTTATATTTTTAGTTTTTCTTAAAGAAATTGATACTTAATTGAGTAAAATTTTGATTTCAAGGTTTGAACGCGTTCTAGGATCCAAAAATGAAGAAAAGGAATCAAGTTTCACTCAAATCAGAGTTCAAATGAAGAAGTTATGAAGTTTTGAAGTTTTGAAGTTTTGAAGTTACACAATCTGGGACATGGCCATGTCCCTAGACTGTGTCCATCCAGAAAAATTTGCTAAGGTGCAGAAAGTTACACGACCTGGGGACACGGCCATGTCCCAGGCCGTGTCTGGTGACGAAAACAGAATTCTTATAATACATATATAAAAGGATATATGAGGGTTTAAAAAAAAAAAAAAAGAGACATTAGAGAAGACGAAAGAGACATTAGAGAAGAGAAAAGACTTGAGGAGAAGGAGAAGGAGAAGAAAAAGGCGAAAGCAACATCAACTTCAAGATTAGAGAGAGATTGTTCATTAACCAAAGGGGTTTTTCATATTTTATATTATGTTTTTTATGGAACTCGTTTTTAGTTTAATTATGACAGCTTAGAATTCGTGTATTTAGGATTATGGAACCTAGGGTTTCATGTGACTCTTGGGTTGATTTATAATTTTCAATAAAGTTTCTATCTTTTCTTGATTCAATTATGTTGTTTAATTATTGATTGATAATTCTAGAGTATCAATTTATGATATTATGCATGATGATTGAGAAATTGCATGTGTAATTAGATCTTAACATAATTGGAGAGAATTACATGTAAACTTAGAGATAAGATACATGTTTCTTCCGAAAAGTTAATTATTTGTGTGGGAATTTATTATACATTAATGCAATTCTAAGTTATATTACTAAGTGAAGAAATTCCGGTAAATAATTTAGGATTAGGGTTAATATGCTTGAGAAAGGTATTAACTTTAATTGTGAATCCCTCCGGTTAAGAATAATAGAAACTGAATTAAATATATTTTAAGCGATCACATGTTAAACACTAGGGGAAATAATTCCTAAATACGTTATTGCATTCTTGAAGTCGTTCTTAGTTTTATTGCTTTCTAAATTGCTTAATCAAGTCTCATAATTAGTTTAGTTTGTTAATTTCATTATTTTTAATTCATTCAACTTAACACAATTTTCTGGTTAGATAATAGAGCTAAGGTTAATATTAGTACTCGAAATCTCTAAAGGATCGACTCGGACTCACATCCGCTATATTAAAATTGATAGGTGCACTTGCCTAATATCAGTCCTCACATACACACATACGCATGCAATCAAATTGTTATAGTTCATTACACACTCTAGAACCATCGATTTAGTATTTAAGCCCCTCAATTAAGTGCCATTGGTTGTGACAGTAACTTACCCAATAAACCTTAACAAGTGCTTCAATGTCTAAAATAGGTGTCCTTGACTAGATTTATGTACAATCGCCCCTCCCCAAACCTTAGCTCCAACACTCATCACACATCACCACTGTTACTATAGCACACACAATCGAACACCACAACAATCTCTATCTTTTTCTTATGGATCATAAAATATTGTAGATATTTAAAAACAAATACGTTATTTTCATGAAAGAAACAATGACCCAATTTGTCAGAAAACCTACACAAAAATGAATACAGCAGATAATCTAGTCATTCCCACATGAAATAAGACCAAGTTAATCCCCAATAAGTAAATTCCCAGTATTGCAATATAAACTAACAAACCAGCAATTTCTTAAATGTAAGCTAGTAGATACAAGTATGTACACAATAGAAACAAAGTGACTCAAAAGCTCTCAACCCTATTTGAAACCTTAAGCTTTGATATCAAGATTATATGATGTGCTTAGGAGCTCAATTGTCATTAAGTCTTACCGTAGAAAATCAAGTGAGTCCTCTAAGATATTGAAGAAGGGAAAATGGGGTTGGGTTTAGCGAATTCATGAGCTATCCATTAAGATATGACATACCAAATGAACATTACATGACCTAATCTCTACTATAATATTACGTACAAAGTATTAATTAAGGTTACTCGCCACAATCCTTACTAAAGGGATTGATAAGAGTGGGATAAGAGAGCTTTCATAAGAAAATACTCAAAGGGTTTTTCATTCATTTCATATATGTATTATCCCTAAAACCCTGCAACATGAGCTATTTATACATAGTGATAATTACATAAATAAAATAAAGTAAAGGATGCTATAGTGGCAATCTAGTAAATACAAAGTAAAATATAATGGTAATTTAGTAAAGAAAACATTGGTAATCTTGGAGCCCAGCACATTTTGACTTAGATGTGAATTGATGCCCTAAACTTTCCAAGTGTGGTTTTTGATCTCCAAACTTTCATAAATTGGAAAATAACTCACATAACCACTTTAAATTTTGATTTTGATGTGTAAACACCCCCTAAACTTTGATTAGGGAGTTAATTCATACCTAAGTCAAAGTTTAGAAGGGTTATTTACATTATGCCTAAATATAATGACATTTTCTTGGTTTAGTATAACTTCTAATATTTCGATCTCTAATTCAAACTTCCAACTTCATTAGGTCCTAGGCACTATAAGATCACTCATTGAGCAACTAGAGCATATGACCTGTTCAAGTGCCAGGTGCTCTAAGACTACCCTCCTAGGCGATTAGAGTACATGAACTCTCCAAATTCTACGCACTTTGAGACCACACCGTTTAGGTGATTAGAGCACAAGACCTATTCAAGTCTAAATTCTAACTTATCCAGGTCCTTCACTCATAATCTCTATTTAAGTGAATAGAGCTCTTAACCTCTTCAAGTCTAACTCCTCTCATAACCTCCAACGCTCAGTGTCCCTAAAGTTATACTTGCTTGGTTGCTCCGTAGCTCCATATCAAAATAAAGCCATGTCCTCTAACACTGGGTGACCCTAAAGAAGCCTAGTTAGTCAAGAAGGCTCTACCATGATATCACAATCATAAAACGGTGAGGAAGAAGAACTATCTTTATGAAACCTCTATTAAACTCTAAGATATGCAAAAATTAAGTTGTTATGCTGACCTCATTCAAATACTAAACATAATGTTTTTGAGAAATCATAACTTAGACAACAAATACTCTTTATTAAGAAAATCGCTTAATGACAGTGACAACATAAAGTTAGCATTCGGACTTGATACATTACAACATCAAACCTTAGTGCTCTAACCTAAGATACTAAGTAAATAACATTAGAATTATGAACTAATACAATATAACAATAGGTGATGGTGGTTCTAATAACCATAATACATTACCCAACTCAACTCAAAGGTTAGGAAGCCGGTTTAAAAATGGAGTCTTAGATGCACCAGGCAATGTTGCATTCAAACCCCAAACCTAAAATGGTTAAGATAATGAAATGAAGAAAAGGAATAACCCCAAGAAAAGGCATCCATCATGACTTACTACTCTATCATTAATATGCCTAAGAAATGATATTCACTAGGTCTTATCAAGAACAAGAGTGGGTTGTTTAAGATATAAAAAAACAAAGAGTGAAAAAGTGAGTTGTAGCTATCCATGAAGTAGCTGTAACATATATGACTCACCACCATAGCTCCATACGATTTTGTACCAGCTTGATGTAACTTACAAGCCGATACTAAGGTCCATTGGTTACACACCTTTACTCTATAAAGGTTTATGAGAGTACAGACATGTGCAAAATGGCAAGTAAGGGAAAGGAAGATTCCTATATATTCAATAATGAGATGATGATTTTCAGTTACATAAATAGAGATTATTTATAGTAGTTTCTAGGGCAAAATGAGAAAGGTACGATTTACAAAATGAGTAAAGTATTAAAACTATCTTAGGACAAATCAAAAAGGGTAAAAATGACTACAAGCAAAAGGAATAATAGTACAAATGTAACTAAAAGAGGAAAAGGAAAACACATGTCAACTAAATAATGGTTATGTTCTCTATGAAGATCTCTATGGAGAGAAGGTGAGATTCCTCACTACGTATTGATGTAGGTCAAAAAAAAAGAGGTCTTAGTAGAGCCATCTTAGGGTAGAGATGGAATAAGTGTTAGAGCTCGAACTAGGTTGTCATTTGTGCCTACAATGTTATTGAAGAGGTCAACAGTCTTGGCAAGTGATAAGTGGTCATCTAGGACATAGCTCAGAACTAATATGTTGAGTGGTGCTTTACTCAGCTTAGGTCAATCTTCAAAGTCAGCTTAGGAGGTTGGTGCAATCCATAGCTCATTACCTAGGTGGGTTGATACCAACCTTCATCCAACTTAGTGCATCTCAATGGCTTAGTACAATCTTTTGTCTTAGCTAGAACAACTCGAAGCTAGGTCCTCAAAAGCTTAGATGAATATCTAGTTACTTGGGTAACTTGGCAATCAGTGCAAGAAGGCATTGTTTATGTACATCAATTAATCTTTGGTGGGCTATGGATTGATGATACGCTTGGCCAATTTTTGAAGTCCTCAGAGTCTGGCTCTTCTAATGGGACAAAAGCTTAAGACAACCTTGGATGAACTCTAAGTCCCATCAATCATGGCTTGTTGCTCCATTTTTTACATGTTTCAAGAAATCAAAATTTGTTGCAATCTTGACAAAAGGTCCATATAACAATAGGAAAGCGAATATAACCTACAAACCAAAAATGGGTAAAACACGAAATAGGACAAGGTTTAACCAAGCTATATGACCTTAACTTGGTCAACCCACCTCGATCAACCCAATGAGCGAATAATTAGATTAGTCCTCCACAATTAAGTCAGCTTAATCAGGCTTATTGCTCCATGTATCTCACCCTCATCTTTCTCCCTTTCTTCCTCCTGTATTCTAATGCCCACCTATCACTTTTCTCCCTAACTCTTCAATTTTCTACATTTTTTTTTTAAATAGAACCCATAAAATGCTTATCAAACTCTCTCAAATCAATCTTAAGTACTTCCCTCTCCTCATTCAAGATAATTTTATGTCAATAAGACTACATTCTCCACCTACAAGTAAGTTTCATTCTTAAGAACTCTACATTCTCTTTATAACATTCTTCCTTTGCTACCCTTATCTCTCTCTCTACCCCTATCAAATGGCTTAAAAACATTACATACTTGATGCATGAGGGGAAGCCCCTTCCTAGATAACTAACAATCCCTCACTTAACTTAGAGGATCACACCTAAAAACTTTCTTAAGAGTTACCATAATTACTTCCTCATGAGGATTCATGGATGAACATATAAATGCCAATAATCACATAGGGAATGGGTCTAAACCTCTACATAATTTAAAGAATAAATAGAAGTTGAAAGGTTGAGGTAGGGATAAGTCCTAATCTACTAAGTTCCTTCCTACTAGGACTCGGAGCAATGAATCAAGTGTTTAATTGAGGACCTCATTTGGGGATGACCTGAAGTATTGAGTAGCAGTTTGGTTTTGAATATCTCTATAAGGTCTTCAAGAAATGGCTTAGAAACTTTGGATCGCAATCGGATACTGTGGTTTATAGTAGCCCTTGTAAATTGACAACCTCCTGGAAAAACAAAGAAGTGATATAAACAACATCATTAGTCTTTTAACACAAAAAAGAGTATGACATCTTAGTAAACCTATCTACCACAGCTATGATGGATCCTTACCACAGGATGTCTTTGGTAAACTAAGGATGAAGTCCATACTAAGCTCGAACTATGGCTTGGTCAGGATAGGTAAGGGCGAGTATTAGTCTTGTTCAACCCGGCTCCTGGCTTTCTTGCATGTTACATACTTATCCAATTCTCCATGCACATCTCTCATGAGTAGCTCATATGTTTGCTTCTTACCAAAGTGGTTGGACAATTTGCCTCCATACTCCTTGCACACCAACGTTTCATCTATTGAATAGGTTAAGATAAACAATTTCCCTCCCTTGAGTAAATGAACATCCTCTACGAAGTATTCATCAACAATTCTTCTGTGAACACAATGTACAATTTTTGGACGAAAGTGTAGATCTTGGGTACACAAGCCTTTGATAATAAGAAATCTAAAAGGTTAGATATGTAAATTGGTTAAGAAGGAGTGTCTCCTCGATAAGGTGTTGGCCACTATATCAGTCTTCCCTTTCTTATAATTTACTACCCGTGAGAATCCTTCCATGAACTCCACCTATTCCATCTACCTCTTTAACAACTTTAGTTGGATCTTTAAGTACCTCAACAACTTATGGTTAGTATATATGACAAATTCTTTAGGCAACCAATAGCATTGCCAAACCCTGAGAGGTAGAATCAAGGAGTGAAACTCCTTATCAAAGAATTAGTTAAGTGTGGATCCTCTTAACTTCTCACTAAATTCAGGCAACAAGTCAACCCTCTTGCATCAAGATAGTGCCTATGTCGACTCTTGATACATTGTACTCTAACTCAAAAACTTTGTTAAAATTTGGAGGTGAATGAATGGGGACATAAGGCAATTTTTCTTTCACCTCTTCAAAGCTTCTTTGCTTTTTCTCTCCTCATTTCAACTCTACATTCTTCTTTGACAACTTAATCAATGGAGCCACAATAGTACTAAAATTTCTAATGAAGCAATGATAAAATGAGGCTAATCTATGCAAATATTGAACATCAACAGAATAGGTTAGTATTAGCCATTCTATTATGGCTTAGATCTTCTCTTCATCTACCCATACACCTCCTCTACATAAAACAAGTGTAAGAAAGACTACCTTGCATTACCAAAAGTCACACTTCTTCAAATTTCTATTAAGTTGCTTCATTTGGAGCACATTAAAAGTAGCTCTAAGATTATTATAGTGGCTCTCTAAGTCATGATTATACACAAGTATGTCGTCAAAGTAGATGACCGCAAATTTCCCTATCAGATCTTAAAGAGCATGATTCATCAAGTTTATGAATGTGCTCTAAGTATTAGAGAGATTGAAAGGCATCACCATTCACTCATACAATGCATGCCTTGTTTTAAATATAGTCTTCCACTTATTTCCAAGTTGCTTTTTGATATGATGATAGCTTAACTTCATGTCAATATTCGAAAAGCTTCTTGTACATCCTTAGGATTGGGTATTTATATTTTATCATAATCTTATTGATAGCTTGGTTATCCATGCATATCCTCCATAACCCACCCTTCTTTGGCATTATTAGGATAGGTATCATAGAAAGACTTAAGGACTTTTTAACATAGTCTTGTTCAATCAACTCATTCGCTTGTCTTTGGAGCTTAAGGACTTGCTATAGATTCTAACTATATGTACGCCTATTCTGCAATGCAACTCCAGGTTGCAAATTAATAGCGTATTTGATACCTTGAAACGCCAATAGTCCTTTAGGTAGCTCTTTAGAGAATAGATACATAAATTCATGAATAATCTTCTACACATCGGCAAGCAGTTCCACTTCTCCTTCCTTCATCTCCAATATTCTTTGAATTAGTAAAAAGGTCAAGGTATTTGACTTCAACTCATGAGATAATTCAATTTAAGTCATGACAAGCTCTTCTTTGGGGTTTGGCTTAATTATGCTTATACATCTCAAACTTAGCTCAAAGTCATGGGATTTAGTGTAATCTTCCATCCTTCATACTTAAAAGCATTAGTATTCTAAAATTCGTCATGGATGACCCTTTAATCAAACAACCATAGTCAACCTAATAGGATGTGTGAGGCACACATAGGCAAATCATCTCATAGTAGCTTGTTATGGTAAACACTAACAAAGATTGGAACAACGACTTATTGGGTGACATTTAGAGCACCCTTCTTATGTAACCAATGCAGTTTGTATAGCTTAAGGTGAAGAATGGTCAATAGCTTCAACTTTTGTACCATACTTGTAAAGGCTACGTTGGTACAACTTCTACTACCTATAATCATGGTATATAGTTGCCCCTTCAATCATTGTTTGGTGTGGAACAAAGCTCTCCATTTGCTCATCTTCGTTTGAGGAAGTTACACTCATAGTTCATTAAATAACCATGTTCAAAAAGTCGCCTCATATGGCATCAATCATAACTTCATCCTCCTTTCTAATGATTGTCTCTTCTCAAATTTCCTCGATACTTCCTTCTCAACAATTTAAGGTTTCAAGTCGGGCTTAACTTACTCCCATCTACTTAGCCTTAGTTTGACTTGTCTGCTTAGAATAGGCTAGATAGACTAAGATCCACTCAAGAGGAGCTTAGCCATACCTTTGGTGTCTTTTACACTCTAACCTCTAAGTAGCTTAGATGGCATCCTCTAAGGCATTATACCTTTGATAATCGAAGACTTTTCTAATCTCAAATATTAACCTTCTAATAAATTTGGAAATGGTACAAGCATCTAGTTCCTTGACTTCACAGCAAATCATGAGCATTTGTAACTTCTTTATGTATTAATCAACGTTAAACCCACCTTGTCTCAACTCCTATAACTTATTAAATGTATCTTACAAAAAATTATCGAAATGAATCTCCTCCTCATGGCTCATCTCATCTCTTGCCAAGTTCTAATATCTAGTTTGTCCTTCTCTTTGCTAGTTAGCTTACAAATTCATCCACCATAGGGCAGCATTCCTTCTAAATTCAAGTGCAACTAACCTCATGTTATCTCACTCATCGCATCTATGGCATTCAAAGATTTTATTGACTTTGTCCTCTTAATTGAGGTAGTCATGGGCATTACTAGACTCATAGTAGGTTAGCATTTCCAACTTGACATTTTTAAGGCTTCGAGTATGTCAACTCCTCTTTCCTCTACCTCATAATATTCCTCTTCTTCTTCACTTTCTTTGACATCATCTAAATCTATCCTCCTTCAAGCTCACCTATCAACACTAACTCCTCAAATAGGCCAATTTGGACAAGCATCAACTTTACAACCATTATCCTCAACTCAATATCTAGCACCTTGCACTCTTCTCTACTAAGGAGCAACCTAAATGTTCATGAGAACATCCTCAGCAAGTTGGGTAATAGTTAACCAATTAATGGCTTAGGTAAACTCAATTGTCATCATGGTGAGTTCATCTATTTTCTTATTTGTTGATCGTAGTGTAGTAAGATTTTTCCATACACGGTAGGGAATGCCACTCTCATTATCACCTACGACTATATTTACACTTGGGTCTATCATTGTTATACAAGTCTTCATAGAATAACCCAAGAGTTACATCATACAAACCTTAACCATAGCCTAAACTTCCCAAAATATGAGTGCATTACCACAACGTTGCTCAACACTTTCAATAACTCCTTCAATACCTAGAACAATAACTTATGAACCCTCAAAATAGTTACAATACACTTGAACAAAACAGTTATCTAACCCTTAATAACTCCAACAACTTAACTTCAGCAACTACTCAACCACATAACACAAATACATAACACGAACCCAACTTAACAGCACAGCATAACCCAAAACAACATTACATTAGTTAACACACAAATGTAGAATAGAACAATAACATCAGCTCCTTCAACAACAATTATTGTTGCCAAAACTTATACTAAGATGATGTAGATTTGTGGATAAACACACAGATGCTAACAATTACAAAGGGAATGGGTTCAAACCCTAAGATGGTTTAAAGATTAAATGGTAATCGAAGGGTTAAGTAGGGAGTTCTTATGCAACTAAAGTGGATATTATGTACCACTTAAGTTCACATGAATTTAAGGCCTAACTTGATATGACACACAAGCTAATACCTAAGGTCACTCGAATTATTCCTTTGCTTAGAGTAATAGATAAGAGTAGGTACTCAAAAGTAGAAGCTTGGTGTTGTTATACAGGAATAAAGAAGAAAAGAATTGTCTGGATATTCATTAGATTGATTTTGGTTAAGTATAAGTTGGCTTTATATATAATCTTAATTAGTGTAGCTACTGGGCATCACACATTCACTAAGAAGATCTTACCCAAAATTAAAATACATCATGTGCATAAGGACAAATATGACAATAAATAGAAGAACATGCACCCAACAGTCCATACAACAAGGACAATTGTCAAAGATTCATAGCATTCTATGGATGGTCAATTTTGGCATAGTGAACAAGCTTATGGCTAGTAAAGGTCATAGGTTAGCTCTAGCAATTAGGTCAACATTCCGGACGAACAACTCAAAAACAATACAACTAAGCTAGTGGTGTGGTAAGCTAAGATGCTTAGGTTAGGTTGCTGGTGAAACTCCATTACTCAAGAGATAATGTAACTTAGGTCAAAGCTCAATCACTCAAACAAGATAGTCTTATATAAGAGTTTAGCTTCCTCATCCATAAATTGTTGGGAGAGAGCTTAATAACCATGGTGGCCAGTCTACAAGCTCAAGAATCAACTAGGAGACCTTGATTCCTATCAATTCTATCTTTCATGCCTTGAGCATAATTTCACTCGAGAAAGTCTTTGAAGGAAGGAGATCCAATGGAAGTGAATCAAGCTTACATTGCTAGAAGGACATGCACCATTAGTTAATGCAATTTTTTCCTATACTATTTGAGATCTCTTAAACAAAATCGAAACAAATATTAATGGAGTAAAGTTATTAGACGGTCTTTGAAAAGTAAGGTTTTGATGAAAAAATTATGGTGTAAAACATATGTGAAAGTAGTTACATTGTTCTATTCGAATCAGACTAGAGAATACTCTTGTGAGTATGATGAATTGGAAATGTAGAAGTTTGATACTAATTTGTAAGTTTCGTATTTTATGATTTAAGGCATGTATTGGAACTAGATGATGGGGAATAGTTTCAAGAGTTGGATAATAAGCATTATGCTAACATCATTTATGATCAAGATATAAGGGATAAGGTAAATATCAAAATGGCATTAAGAACAAGAATGGTTAAGAATATGAGCACAACTGGCAAGTTTTTGTATTTTATTGTATTACTAGGGCACTGTTTTAGTGGGTGATTTTAGGTATAATATATGCTAGACTAATTTTTAGAAAATAATCAAGGTAATGATAGGAGTGAGAAACCCTTCCTTGCTTATAGGCTATTGATTACATATAAGTTTCGATATTGGATAATTCGTTCTGATAAACCATTATGACACTAATTGACTCCTTGATCATCAAGAGATCTAAGCAACCTTAGGATGTAATAGGCTAGGAACCTAGGATACATAGAGTTGACCAAATATATGGTGTTGATAGGGTGAGGATGAGGAGAACCATAGGTAATAATGTTGAATCTAAAATTCAAAAAGAGATGGGATCCTGTGAGAGGTTTATTTGGTATACCTTTATGGACCTACCCATCATACATATGCTTTAGTAAAGCCACATTATCCTTCGAGCAAATTTGACTGGATCCTAGGCCGTTGAGTATTAAGAGCAATCTTTAAGCTTTTGGAGTTTTGGGATCTTTATCACACTCATCAGCTTCTAAGAATATATAGAATATGATGATCGAATGTTAACAACTATAATGAAATGTTGACTATGAGGGATAGAATGGAAGAAAAGATCAATGAGCTCTACATCACATAAGGAGCCTATTAAGTGGCAAATGATGCTCCTCCCACCATGTGATGTTCTTATGACTATGTTCTATCAACTGTTTAGACTACATAATGATTGGCAAGAATACTATATGATTATACCTATTTCTCTCCTTTCTATTTAAGTTTCATGATGATTGGCATTAAGTTTAGGACTGTTTTGGTAGTCTTGATCTACACTCATCAAGTTTAGGATTGTTTTACTAGTATACGTCAAGAGTCTAGAGGTATTTCATGATAGAGCTCATATCCTTTACTATGTTGCTTCTATGGATCTTTGTACTATTCTAGCTCGTTACTTTTACTAACATCAACTACAATGTGTAATTACTTGTTTCTATTTTTAACTTACAAATATTACTATTGCTAATTTTTATATTGAATCAGCAATAAATATTTTGGACATGATTAGTTACTATTACATTGCAACAATATCAAAATAAATTAACAAAGTATTATTCATATGATTTTAGTGAATAATAAATTATTATTAATTATTTTTCATAAATTAGTATTAAAATTGATATTAAATATGCAGTTTTTTTTTCATATAAAAGAAGGGTTTGGTAAGGGCCAAAGTGTACTAAGTAATGAAAAAAAATATAACATAACTAAAACGAAGAAAATAACTATGGTGGCTCAAAAGGTGTTTTGCATGGAAAGGCATCTATAGTAAGTGATAAATATGATTATTGATGACCACCATATGAATTGTTATATTGTTCGAAAAGTGTTACAGTTCTTTAAACTGTGTAAATGTAAAATTATATAATAAGAGCTACTCCATTTTACATAAACTAATCCTATAGTTACAATCACAAAGCATAAACTATATTTGCATAAAATAAAATGTCTCTAGGATACATAATTAAGATAAAAAGGATTTGTGAACTGAAAAACGTAGAAAAAGACAGAATGCGATAAAAGAAAAATAAGAAATTGTAAATGACAAGAAGATACTACTAACAAAAACGAATATGTCACAAATGCTTCAAATATATATACATATATATATATATATAAAGATTTCAGGATAATCTTTCAATCGCATTAAATATAAGAAAATGGGATTTGCGTTTGCACTTACTCTTATATTCTTCTTTAAAATCAGTTTTCCAAATGTTACATTACCCCTTTTGAGCCAAGCTTAGTGTAGGTCGCATGTTTCAAGCTCATAGGTGCCCTTCTGGACCACGCAAATTAGTAACATTAATTTCTTGTTATGCAATAAATAAGAGATGAAATCTAAACAATAAGTTGCAATCATATCAAAACCTGACAAGTTATTTCACATGAGCACAGAAAGTATAAAACCTTGATTAGCAATGGTAAAGATAATAATTCAAATATAGTGAAAATCATATATATGACTCCTAAAACCGACGGCCACAAAGAAAACTAAAATGGGATCAATTGCCCAATCAGAAACGAAGAAAGAAGAAACTATAAAACAGAACAAATTGGATAATGAGAGAAAAGACACCATACCGGGATAAAAGGCCGCCTAGGATTTCCACTCTTCAAGGTGACAGAGAGGCCATAAATAAGTATTCACCGTCCAGAAGAATAAGTGGCTTCCTTTCATAGGATAAAAATGTAGATATTTTATACAAGGAGCCAGGAATAACGTAACAACATTATAATGGATAAAGCATAGGAATAAATGGAAAAATGAAAAGGAAAGAGAATAAATTAGTTGCTTGTAACTTTAGTCGTTCGCAATTGTCTTTGGTTTAGTACTGCAGGGAGCATTTCACTTTGAATCATTTCACCCCATTATAGAAAAAAGATTCTTCCTGTTCGTGTTTAACGTGGTGCTCCAACATCCAGCGTACAACACATGCAAATTTCGAAATAATATTGGAATCCTTAGATCAAAAGTAATTAATAACTAACCTAATAAATATTAATAGGTCCATTTAATTATTTAGTTCAAAAGTTTTTCATCAATAATAACATGTTATTTATTATTTGACTTTTTACACCATTATTCAATATCTTTCATAATTTATGTAGTTCAAGGGCTCCAATCCTTAAACATGCAATGTCCTCATTATAAGCCCTCACAACTGAAGCTAGATATTCCTCCTTTTCAATCATCCCCACACCGAATATTTATTAGTAAGAGATTGGTTATAATATCATTTTGTAACATTCATTTTAACTACTTACTTATAATAAAAGGTTCTAAATAGTATTAACATGTTATTCATTCCCTAAAAATTTAAAAGGCAGGGGCTCTCACAATTACATTTGAAAATTTAAAAGAATATGATAGGTGCTTTATATAATTTGTTAATTTTTTTTTTTTATCTCTTTCTTTTTGTATATATACATCTCCTAACTCCATTTTGTAAATATTAGTGCATTATTGAAAAATAATACTTGCCGTGTGTACGAGCTTTTAAGATAGCAAGCACTCGTTCTTTATATTTTTTTCACTCACAAATCTTGAATTAGAATGATAGAAAAAGAAATCAAAACCAAAAATCAAATACATAATTTTTGGTTTGAGGCTATAATGCCCTAGAACCAAAAATGTCATAGACCACTACGCACTACAACCATTTTGACTTAATGTGACAAATCATAAGAGACAAATTACAGTAAGCTATAACATTAAAGACTTAAATGTGATATAATTTGAATTGTGACGTAACTTTTAAGCTAATGGGACACTAAACTAATTACACCCTAGCCCACATTTTCCCCAAATATTCCCTCCTCTTTTCCTTTAACCTTTCCTCCTTCATTTACCTCTTCTTTTCTTCCTATCTTCTTTTCATTGCCCTACCCATTTCCCTAACCTTTTTCCTCTCTATTACAAGTTATATGGAACCCGATTTCACCATCATTTTTTTTTTCCCTTCTCATGAGCATTTCTCTTTTAAGATAGAGCTAGAGAGGCTCCATTCCCAATATGAGATGAATGCAACCTCTTGAAAGATTCCCCTTTTTAGGTTATAGCGAAACCCTCTTCTCCTTTCGCTCATTTGAAGTTTACGCTTTGTTTGGGTAAATTTTATCAAACACCCTGCTCTCCATCGATTATGGCTTTAGGTCTTTAATTTGCCATATGTATCTATAATCATGTACATACTTAGCTAAAACCATAACCCTAAACTCTATAGAAAATGAAGAAGGAAAATCAAAAGCAAGTAGATGATATAGTATCATATTTGTTTCCCAAAGACAAAAGGTTTGTCTCTCTCTCTCTCTCTCTTTTTCTTCACACCAATTAACACTTCACTACACATTTCAATATCCCTTTTTTGGCTTATATGTTCACATGATTGTCATTGAGAAAAATATCCAATGCATTAGTAAATAAATAAGAAAAAAGAGGTATGTTATTAAATGTTGGAAATATATGGATTTGTTTGATTGTTGTACTTTTTGCTCATTTAGATGTTCTGCCATTAGGCCAAATTTTGAAAAATTTGTGCCTAGAGTGACTAATAAGTGAAGGAATATCAATGGTAGTGCTTAAAAGTGGACATACCCAAGTAATATCTTTGCTTATGGTTAATGTATATATTCCATTGTAGTTCTTTTATTATATTGGAAAAAAAATGTTATTTTGATTTTGCAGGATCTTATTAGCATGTTAGAGGGTTTTATCCATTTTTGGTTGGTCAAGTATTAGTTCTTTATATGAATGATGATAAAGAAATTAGGTAGTCTTCATCTAAATGGTCACAAATATGGTGAAATATTAGTTTTTTGTATGAATGTCAGATTTTAGCAAAATGATTTTCCCATGGATAGTGTTGAAACAATTTGGAAAGGCAAGCTAGAGTTATGGAGCTAACGATTGTAAGGAAGGTAATTTGAAGAGGAGTCATTAAACTCTATTGAAAGTGACACTTGTAGCTAATAAACCCAATACATGTGAAAAATGAGATTATGCTAAAGGTAAGTTGGGAATTCAATTCTATATAATAAAAATGTACAATGGTTTAGGTGCTACAAATATGTTGAATGAACAGTGATTTGAAAGCATAATATAATTCTTAGGTCAATAACATTTTTTAACTACTTGTAGTTGTAGCATTTTTATTAGGAAAAGATGCATTGAGTCCCTACAAAAGTGTCAAAAGCTCATTTTCCTATCAATTTTCAATCTTATCACTCTTCATTCAAGTTTGATGTTTTGTAACTTTTCACAAATTTTGTCTTCTATTCAAGATGTAAGGGGATGAAAAATCTCAAAAACTAAATTAAGAAAAACTAACAAGTTATCCAATTGCAAAGGCCAAATGCTTGATTCTCATGCTTTTAGATGGCTAGAAAATTTTTTTTAATGTTTATTAATTTGGCATGAGATTGGATGAATTTTTTATGTATTTTTTAGACTTTTTGCTTATTGAACATCAATATGAATCAAACTACCAGACCATTAACCCACAACCAAGCTCGAAGCCTTGAAAGGTTAACAAGATGAATCCTCCTACTCTAGCTAACTCTTACTGAAGCCAAGTTGATCCTTGCTACTGACTAATTCCTTGTGCCGAGTAGAGTAACTAATCTCTCGGTAGCGTATGCTGATTGGAAGAGTGCCCTATTGACAACCAAACTCCACACGTCTACTCAACCCCAACTAAACTGACCTCCTACTAAGCAACATTAGTGCTAAGAGGACAAGAGATCCTATATGAGTCCACAACTATCCCTTCTCGGGTGAGCCCAGATCTGCCGAACACCCCCTATACAATACCCTTACTCAGTGACCCATCATAATGGTACTATTTTGTCTACATCTTCCAAAGGGGTCACTAATATGTTGCTACCATGTATCCGGGCCCACTTGTAAAATCTATTACACTAATTATTATTTTTCCTTAAATATCCGTTTTTACTCTTTTGTATTCTTTATATATTACTTCTTTGGGCGCTGCCCTAATTTCTTGAGTATAAATACCTATGATACATGTAGTTCTAGGAATCATTATCATGAATCATCATTGATACACTGAATATACCCTTTTATGAACATCGCTACCTTAGCTTGTTTACTCTCTTTTACTCTTATCATAACCCTTAAGTAAGACCAAATAGTGAGTAACCTCATTAGACCATCTCGTATGTCATATCAAGTTATACCGTAAGTCCTTAAAAGTTTCACTAGTACATCATATCCTTTGGAGCTATTTATGGGTTTGCTTGTTTTTACCTTTTTCTACTTTTACACAATTCCATCACCTTCTTTAAGCTTTTAGCAAGTTTGGACCTACTTCGGCAATCGGCCTTATTAGTTCTTGGCCTCCATATACATCATCTTGGTATTAGAGTGAATGTTTTGTTTGGAGTATGCATGCTGTTCAGTTTAAAGGAATAATGTCAATTGTATTTCAAGATTCAAAGTTTAAAACCAAATTTATTGAAGAAAATGACAAACTCTAGTGTTAATGTTGATATTAAGGATGACAATAGCAATGCTGTCTACCATGGCCGACAATACTAGGGCACACCAAGAAGTATGAACGAGAGACTAGATGAGGTAGCTAATATCTTTGTTGATTTAACCAAAGTTATTCATGCAATGGCCTATCGACCTGTTAAGGCCATACAAAACACCCCATAAGTTGCTTAACCTACTAAAGGACAAAACCCAGCTCAATAGGTTTGAGGTGGAGAAGTAAGAAGATAAGTACGACGAAGAATTTACTTAGAAGATCAGGTGATGATGAAGAAGAGGAGTATAATGAAGAAGAAGAGCGAGTTAGAGCACCCTAAGCTAACAGCCATATGAAGCTTCAAATTTCGAACGTCAGTGCTTATAGGCATGTAGATGATTATTTGGATTGGGAGGAAAAGGTTGAGCGTATTTTTTATTATTACTAGTATGAGGACCAAAAGAAGGTAAGGACTACTGTTGTTGAGTTCTCAAGATATGCCGCCTTGTGGTGGAAAACCTTTTAGATCATGAGAAGATAAGAAGGATACCAAGAGGTTAACACTTAGCCAAAGATGAAGAAAATGCTCAAATTGAGCATTACATTGACTTGATACCCAACATTATCCTGCCAAACAAGCCAACTTATCGAATGAATCCCAAGAAGTCTGCTGAGCTTCTAGAAAAAGGTTATGTAAGGGAAAGGCTTAGCCCTTATGTTACGCCCTTTCTCCTTATGTTGAAGAAGGACGGTACTTAGTAGATATATGTTGATAGTTAAGCTAAGAACAAGATTACGATCAAGTACCAATATTCTATCCCTAGATTGGATGACATGTTTGATGAATTGAGTAGAGCTAAAGTTTTTAGCAAGATTAATTTGAAGTCTGGCTACCATCAAATCCAGATGAGGTCAGGAGATGAATGGAAAACTGCATTTAAAACTCAGCATGGACTCTACATGTGGATTGTTATGCCTTTTAGTTTGTCAAATGCTCCAAGCACTTTTATGTAACTAATGAATCATGTGCTAAGAAATATGATCGGAGGATGTATCATGGTGTACTTTGATGACATTCTTCTTTATAGTGTCGACATACTGAGTCACTCAAAACATCTCTACACCATCTTCAATGTTCTTTGTACCAAGAGATTATTCAACAATCTTAAGAAGTGTTATTTTGCCAAGAAGAAGCGATACTTTTAAGCTATGTAGTTGGTGGAGGAGGCTTATGAGTGGATGATAAGAAGATCCAAGCCATTGTAGAGTGGCCAACTCCAACCGCTTGTGCCAAAGTGAGTAGTTTCCATGGACTGGCATTCTTTTACCAAAGGTTCATTAGAAACTTCAGCACCATTGTCACACCCTTTACCGAGTTAACAAAGAAGAACCTTGAATTCAAATGGGGAGAAAGACAAGAAAGAAGTTTTGTTGAAGTGAAAGCAAAGATGACTTCCACACCAGTATTAGTCTTACCCAATTTCAAAAAGATTTTTGAGCTAAAATGTGATGTATCGGGCATTGGTATAGGCACTATCTTAATGCAAGAAGGCCAACCAAGTGCCTACCATAGCAAGAAGCTCAGAGGACCTCAACCGAACTACTGCGTATGTGACAAAGAACTTGTAGCCCTTATCCGACTACTTCAAGTATGGCAACATTATCTACTATTGAGAGAGTTTGTCATTTATACCAACCATGAATCTTTAAGATATCTCCAAAGTTAGATTAAATTGTCAAAGTGTTAAGAGAAGTAGGTTAAATTCCTAAATGGCTTCAACTTTGTGATAAAGTATAAGCTAGGCAAGAGCAACGTCATTGCTGATGCACTATCAAGAAGACATATTCTCCTGACTGAGCTACAAACCAGATTGTTGGGGTTTGCTAGCATCAAAGAATAGTATCTTAAAGACTTGCATTTTAGACCTATGTTTAGGTGTTGTGCTGATGGAAGAATAGTAGATGATTATCATGTGAAAGATGGTTACTTATTCTGGAGTGGAAAGTTATACGTGCCGACCTGTTCAGTGAGGGAGTTGCTTATCAAAAAAGCCCATAGTAAAGGATTCTCCAAACATTTTGGGGAGAAGAGAACATTTAAGCTACTAAGTGGTTGATTCTCTTGGCCAAGAATGAGACGAGACATGCACAGAATTGTTGAGAGCTGTATTGTATGCAAGAGGGCCAAATGCTAAGCCAAGTAAGAGAAAGCAATGCCTTTGCCTGTCTTAACCAGACCTTGGACTAAATTGAGTATAAACTTTATTCTTGGATTACCAAGAACTACCCGAAGCAAAGATTTCGTAATAGTGGTCATAGATAGATTCAGTAAGACGACTCATTTTGTACCCTGCTCTAAGACTAATGATGCTTCGGCTATTGCTTCTCTCTTTTTGCAAGAAATTATTTGGATATATGGCATGCCAAGAAGTATAGTCTCAAATAGAGATCCAAAGTTGTTGAGCCATTTATGGAGAACTCTGTAGCATTGGATGAGGACTAAACTACTATACAACACTTCCTATCACCCCTAAACTGATGACTAAATAGAGGTGGTCAATTATACTTTAGAATCACTGCTCAAAACTGTAGTAGGAAAGAACATGGTTAATTAGGACATCTGTTTACCCATAGTAGAATTCGCTTATAACCAAGCAATACATGACACCACCAGGGAAACTCCCTTTGAAGTTGTCTATGGATTTAATCTTGAGCTACCCCTTAATTATACCCCTGTAACCATATCTGAACAAGAAGAGCCTAGCATAAAAACTTGAACATAGTCCTTATAGTACATCTATGAGAAAGTTACTTGGCAGATTGATTAAGCCGCTAAGAAAATGAAAGAAACAACCAAGGGAAGCAAGTTAGTACAATTTTAACCTAGAGACCTAATGTGGTTACACTTAAGCAAAGAGAGGTTCTCAAACAGGAGAAAGAACAAGTTATCTGTTGGAGCTAAAGGCCCCTTCAAAATCCTTTAGAAGGTCAACAATAATGCCTATGACTGGAACTAACCAAAGATTATGGGGTCTCTAATAGTTTTAACATTACCGACCTCGAATCCTATCACCTTGAAGGAGGATTGAATGACAACTAGTCGGATTTGATCCCAAATCCAATTCAACTAGGAGAGAATGATAGGAATCAGACTACAAGACCATTAACCAGCAGCCAAGCCTGATGCCTTGAAGGGTTAACAAGACAAATCCTCCTACTCCGACCAACTCTTACCTAAGCCGAGTTGATCCTTGCTATGAACCGATTCCTTATGCTAAGTCGAGTAACTAATCTCTCAATAGTCGTATGCCAACCAGAAGAATGTCCTATTGACAACCAAACTCCATACGGCTGCTTGACCCAAACTGAATTGACCTCCTGCTTGGCAACATTGGTGCTAAGAGGATGAAAGATCCCGCATGAGTCCGTACCTACCCTACTTAGACGAGCCCAAATCTACCCGGTATACCTACTTAGCCACCCATCATAATCGTAATATTTTGTTTACATCTTCCAAAGGAGTCACAATACGTTGTTAATATGTATCCAGGCCCACTTGGAGAATCTGCAGCACTAATCATTATTATCACTTAAATATTCGTTTTTACCCTTTTATATTCCTTGTGCATTACTTCTTTGAGACAATACCCTTTTTGTCTTTTCTATTTTTTAGGCAAGTTACTCTAATTTCTCAAGTATAAATACCCATGATACATGTAGTTACAAGAATCATTATCATGAATGATCATCAATACACTGAATATACCCTTTTGTGAACATCATTACCTTAGCTTGTTTACTCTCCTCCATCTCACTGAACCATCTCGTGCATCATATCAAGTTTTGCCGTAAGTCCTCAGAAGTTTCACTAGTACGTTATATCCTTTAGAGCTGTTTGTGAGTTTGCTTATTCTTACCTTTTTCTACTTTTGCACAATTCCATCACCTTCTTCAAGCTTTCAAAAAGCTTAAACCTACCTTAGCAACCAGCTTTGTCAATTCTTAGCCTCGGTACACATCAAACATCATCCTTCAATGAGGGCTGCTCTCCCTTCTATTCACCACTTTTTGCCCTACATTTCTAATCGTAGGGAAAGAAATGGATTAAGGACTAGCCTTAAGGGTGGCATCAAAGATGAAATACAAAGTCCTTATATCCTTGTGGTTGGTAGAAAAGACAAATCATAACACCTTATCATTAAAATATAATAAGAACTTAGCAAAGTTTTACTGTCATGCACATTTTGTCTCTTTCTCAAACATTGAAACCTAAGTCATGTTAGCTATGTAAGAGAATGGCTTATTTTTACAAACTAAATATGTCAATAAGCCTTTTAGAATAAGGGTGCATTCCATTTAATTTTCTTTAACAGTATTTTCTTGTTAGTATTAGGTAGCAATATCATTCTTTTTTTTTTTTCCTATTTCACAGTCAAATTTAAAATAAATAAAGAAGTGGTTCGATGGTTTGTAATTGAGGCCATAGTCAAAAAGTGTATATTCAATCTGTCTACCTACAAGTACAAGAGTATTTATACCCATAAATTAAGGAAACTTGCCCAAAAGAGAAAAGACAAAAGGAGCATTTCCTAAGAAAGTAATGTACAAAATACAGAAAGATAAAAATGAATATACAAGGAAAACAGTTATTGATGCAACGGATTCTACACATGATTCTGTACATGAGGGAATTTATACCCATAAGTTAAGGAAACTTGCCCAAAAGGAAAAAGACAAAAAGAGCATTTCCTAAGGAAGTAATGTACAAGATACAAAAGGATAAAAATGAATATACAAGGAAAACAATCATTGATACAACAGATTCTACACATGATTCTGTACATGTGGCAATACTGTACTGGTGATGCTGTTAAAGGATGTGGACAGAAATTATGGCTAGCTTTCTTGTCTAAGCAAGGGTAGCTTAGTCAGTCTAGAGTCTCACTATCTCAACTTCTTAGTAAGGGAGGTATCGAATCATTGATGGCTCAGGCGCAAGTGAGTAATTGGCAACTCGGTGCATTACATAGAGATGGGCAATCATTCAACTCGACATAAAGAATAACTCGGCAAAGAGGTACTCGACTTTGGTAAGAGTAAAAGAATCTACCTTGCCAAGCCTTTCAGCCCTCAAGCTTAGCTATAAGTCCCTAATAGCCTGATTCCTAATACATATAACTCCATATATCTTGAATAAGTGATTTCTCCTTAGTTAAAACTCACTTTTAGACCATTTAATTCTCTTTAAATTCTCTTAATGAAGTATTAAAGAGGTTTACTTTTGATGTAATAGAGGAATAAATCAAATAAAGGAGAAAAAACTCAACTTACTAAGACATGATCTGGGACACAGTTGTGTTAGTTAGACGGTGTCATTTACTATGTTAATCACTTCTGGTCACTATAAGTGACACGACCTGTGACATAACTATGTCAAAGTGATCATGTCACTTTCTATGTTGGCTACTTTTTGTCACCAAGAGTGACTCGACTTTTGATACGATCATATTAAGCAACCGTAACACTTTCTTTGTTTCCACTAAAAACTGCCCTGCAAGTGACACGGTTTGTGATATGATCATGTCAATCTAACCTTGTCACTTTCTATGCTCTCATTAAAACAACCCTGTAGTGACATGACCATATCAACCAGGCCGTATAAACTTTTCTATGCTTCAGGAAACCACTTTTTAATCACTAAAACTCCTTTCTAAACCTAATTCGACCTCCCAAAAATTCAACACATTTTTTTTTTTGTTTTCAAAACACCCTTAATTTATTAAAACATTCCAACTCCACATCAAAAACCTCTTTCAATACCTCACAAATTCCACATCTCCAACCCTTCATTCAAATTCAATTTTACCCATCAACATCAAAATTTTCCATTACTATATCACTTTAACCACCAAATCATCACAAAAAGCTTGTTAAATAGAAAGATTATTGAAAATCTACGATTTAAGGGATCCTTTACCTTGATTTTGATGGTCCTTTAGAGTTCTTTGTTTTCCTTTAGCCAGTCGACATACAATCCTAAAAGATCAATGCATAACACTTAGATTCGATTAAAAACCTAAATTTTACAATTAACTCTTCACTTACCATTAAAAGTCTCCGAGGGTTGTGTAAGCTTTATAATCCCCTTCTTCGAATGATGTGCTTACATTACCATAAGGGATCTAAATCAATCCAACTTCTTCCTCTAAAAACCAATAAGATTTAATGAAATTCTTAACTTACCTTGAGGGCTTCCTTAGTTTGTAGTGGAAAAGTTCTACTTGATAGCACACAAAAAGTTTGAATGAGTTTTTAGAAAATAATGTAGTATTTTATGCACTAGCTAGGTCAAAAAAATTATGTACTTCTAACATTACCCTTTATTAAATCATTGTTTAAGACCTTAATAGCCCTTACTTATAACTTAGTCATCTTTTATTTTATTTTTATAAATTTTATTTTATGTCCTTTTTTTTCGGGGTATTACATTATCCCCTACTTCAAGGATTTTCATCTTCAAAAGTTACTTAAACATTGGGCAACTTTGGAGACTTGTTTCCACAATTTCCATTAACTTCTAAGTAAGTTGTTCACCTAAACCTTACTTATTTAATTATTTTTCCTCCTTAAGATTGCCCTTACATATTTGATTGTTTGTCTAGTTGCAAGATCCCTAAAATTGTCATCCACAATCCCTAAAATCTCCTATTGTCATCCTAAATCTTCAATTTATTAAGGTTTCTCCTTTACCTCATCTTTTACTATACTACTCTTATTATAATTTAACCACGAAATTTTGATCATTTTTCCTATAACTTATCTTCATTATTATGACTCTACATAGGTTTGATCCCTAGTCCACTTTGATTCGAAGAGCTTAAACTTACTTAGATTACTTTCCTAATAATATCCTAATATTTTCGCAAAAATAACATTTCTCTCCAAGTCAACTCCTAACAATTAAACCCTTTTTATTTATTTAAGAGCTCTAACTTTACTAGCTTGGGAATATCAATTATTGATTCCTAAATAACATTTTATTCTATGTGATTACTCTGCTATACCTTAACAAACGAATAAGTTTGTATTCTCCAGATTTTCTCTTAGGTTTCCACTATTCTACCTACATAACCAACTTTCTCCCTTTCTAACTTCAACATGGACTCTAATCCCAAGTACTAAATTGCTCGAGTCCTTTGAACCTCACTATAACTTCCTACTATTTATCTCGTGCTACCTCCTTACTGCTCCTCTCCTATTAACCAACTTGCACTAAATTCACCCCATAACTTAATAAATTTTGTAACACCTTAGAACTCAAAAAATTCTCCTTAACCTTATATGTTCTTTTTCTTTTTATCTCCATTATATTTGAGTATTCTCTTTGTCATACCTTTTTGTATCCTCCACTTCCCATTTATTAGTAACTTTATTATAATACCACCAGTACCAAATGAATAACCACAACATCAACAACAAAAGCCATGCCTACAACGTTTCTTACAACCTTATTTCTATCACTATTCTATAACTTTAAATAAATTAGAGACTTAATCTAACAACAAGAGTCTCTACCTTTTAGTTCTTACAATCCTAATCTATGACTCTAAGGCATAAAATATACTTTCCCAGAGTTTATTCAATTCTTCTCTCCACCAACCATTAACTTTGAGAGTTCTCGTAGTTCTACACTTCTACTACTACTATTGTAATTCATTTTTTAGTAACTCATTCACTTCTAACTTATGTCAAGCTCAATGCTATTACACTGAAGGAGATAAACTCATTACGAACTTCATTCTTTAAGCGTATATACATTTCATCGATTTTATCATATTACTATAATTATTATGATTATAAGTTATGATGTAGTTGATTTATATAACACATTTAGGGTTGTTTAATTAAGCTTTAAAGAATTACATCAATTTTTTTTTATTGTACTTCATTACTTTTTGCTATCAATATAATTGCTATTGCTTGTCGTTATTGTTATTGAATTTACAAGTCTATTTTGTTATTTCCTAAGATTTTGTTGTAAATTAATTATTTAGTAGTTATCAATTGAATACTTTTATATTTTTATTACATTTCATTAATGTTGAGTAGTTTACATATGGTACATCTCAATATATGTATATATAGATATAGGTCAATGAATAACAAAAACATGATTTGACTTAACCAAGACATTTGATAACCTAATATTAACTTATACGACAAATGTTACACAACACAACGACACCATTGATAATACTTGACATATTTAACATGACATGGACCAACCATAAGAGAGAAAAAAAACTCATTAACCCCATCGCATGTAAATACAGATTAATGTATATATGTAACATCTTATTAAACTTTATTATTATCATTATTAGTTAGAAGCCAATAAACTTTTTGTTATCATTACATTGTTATCATGGATGATTTGGTTAGACAACTTTATTATTGTTATTGGTATCATTGTAATTGTTAAAGTACTTAATAATAATTATTATTAACATTGTTAATGTTGTTATTATATTCTTATAACGTCTTTGTCCACGTGGAATGTGATTAAGATGGACTTTTGTTTATTCATGGAAATTATAATAGATTTTTGGGTTATTAGATTTAATGATTATGATTCTTTATTTCATATTATTCCAATCAATATAGTTATTTGTTTGTTGTTTCTCAATTTTCCATTTAATAGCTTCTTATCTTGCTCTATATTGGTCAACTAAGAAAAATTAACGTGTAATTATAAATACGTAAATATTTTTGTAATATTTAAATCTATTCTTATTATATTTATTACTTTGACAATTTTTAACTTTTCATATAGTGATTTGGTAATCAATAATTCTTATATATAAGGGTTATGTTTTGTTTGTTGTATTTTCTTCCCAAAATACCTTTGTTTCCTATTTTGTTATATTTATGCTATTAATTAATTAAGACTATTTATAATCATTTTATATATTTCCCTTTCTTAGTTGTCTTATTAATTTCATGTTTTATTACATACTGAGCAATAATGGTTTCATAAAGGTTTATAAATATACATGGATTTCGATTGCACTATCGTTGTTCATGAGCCTTTTCTTTGTTTTTTTTATTTACTATTTATTACATTATCATCATTATTATTCTTTCTTTTATTTACTAATCAAAATTATAAGTCAAATGGAACTTGATACACTTTTATGAGTATGAATTATATAATCATAAGACATATTACATGTAGCATATAGCCCTCTAAGCCATTTAATAATAAACATTTTACCTTAACGATATTTTTATATGGTAAAGGTTCATATCTTTTACTATCTTATCATATTTTTAACTATATATTTCTATTCATAATTATTGTGCTCCAATTTTCTAAACTCTTAAACACAACTGTAATGTAGGTATCTATTATTTTCAAATGGTAAAATGAAAACTCCAAAATAAATAAATAAATAACTCCAAAGTAAATAATAACATCAAATAATATAATTTCATATAACTACTAATTCAAAACATAAATTTCCTTATAAGGTTAGACCTAGCCCACATTCTACAACTACCCCCAAATCATCTCACCATCATACTAATTTACTATCCCCCCCCCCCCCCCCCTTTTTTTTTTCCAATGATTCATAACCTAATCTTTGATACCACTTAAGTTATAATGCCCTAAGGCTAAGAGCTTCACAAATCGCTACGTGTCCCTAGCCTGTGATAATACACATGCATAACATTTGACTAAAAATTCCAAAAGTATTATAGAAGTCTTCAAATATTCTTATACGATTAAATCTCTAAATAATGTTAGAATAACTTCTAATTAAGAAAAATTAATGCCTAATCAATAATCATTGCCACATAAGGCTAGAGATTCTTATTATCAAATTTCTTAAATTAATCTTCAATACTAAACGTAATCCTCACTCTTCCCATCCCCAAGGCGATAATAGTTATCTCTATAAATTATTGAAATCAAGCAGTACAACTATAGGTCTCAAATCTGAAAAATATGATAGAGTGAGATGAAACTCAGTATACAACACACAACCACATACCATAATCAAATAATACAAATTCATATGTGTTTAAACGTAAAACAAGTAATTCACGTAATTTATTTAATTTATTTAATTATCTTTGCTTTTAAGTGATTATATGTCACACAGTAGCGGTCTTCGTAACCCAGACATATTACAATCACAACCTAACATTTAGGCATACCACTTCGAGCCTTTATACAACCTAATGTTGGCCATGCCCCTTTACAACAACTTAGATCTACCTCAAATCATTTCTATTTGAGACTCTACAAGAAACGATGCGTCACATGGATCATTAGGATTGCCTACTAAGGAGTTACCACTACCGTCCCCTAGAGCAAGCCAAGCATAAGCAGCGAAAAGATACTTATGCTAAATATACATTTAGTCCATCTTGAAATTTCTATCCTAACACTTACATACAACAAGTACATGTCACATACCTAGATAATTAGATCCTGTTACCAACAAACTGTACTTAGCTTTAGAACCTAGAAACATTAGATACACATTGAACTCCTTATATCTTAAATACGTGATTTTTTCCTAGTTGAAACTTACTTTTAGACCATTTAATTCCCCTTAAATTTACTTAATGAATCATTAAAGACTTTTAATGTAACAAAGGAATAAATCAATAGAGGAGAAAAACTCGACTTGTTAGGACATGATCTAAGACACGTTTTACGATAAGGTCGTGTTGATCAAACAGTGTCATTTATTGTGTTAATCACTTTTTGTCACTACAACTGACATGGGCTGTGATATGGTCATGTCAATGTGACAGTATCACTTTCTGTGTTGGCCACTTCTAATCAGCTAGAGTGACATGACTTGTGACATGATTATATCAAGTGACCGTATCGTTTTCTTATTTCCAATAAAAACTGCCCTACGAGTGATACGGTTTGTGATCGTATTAACCTAGCTATGTCGACTTTCCTACACTTTGAAAAATCACTTTTTAATCACCAAAACTTCTTTCCAAAACCCAATTCAACCTCTAAAAACTTCAACACTAGTTTTTTAAAAAATAAAAAATAAAACACCCTTAATTTGTTAAAACATCCCAACTCCACATCAAAAGCCTCATTAACAATACCTCATAAGTTTCACATCTCTAACCTTTGATTCAAATTCAACTTTATCAATCAACATCAAAATTTTGTATTACTATACTATTTTAACCACTAAATCATCACCAAAAGCTTGTTAAATAAAAAGATTCTAGAAAATCTATGGTGCACGGGATGCTTTACCTTGATTTTGATGGTCCTTTAGAGTTTCTTTATTTTCCCTTAGCCAGTCAACGTACAATTCTAAAAGATCAACGTATAAAACTTATATTTAATTAAAAACCTAAATTTCACAATTGACTCTTCAATTACCATTGAAAGTCTCCAAGGGTTGTATAAGCCTTGATATCCCTTTCTTCAAATGAGTTATGCTTACACTACCATAAGAGATCTAAATCAATCCAACCTTTTTCATCTAAAAACTAAAAAAATTTAATAAAATTCATAACTTAGCTTGAGGGTTCCCTAGGTTTATAGTGAAAGTGTTCTATTTGCTAGCGTACAGGAAGTTTGAATGAGTTTCTAGAAAATAACATAGTATTTTATGCACTGACTAGGTCAGGAAATTTACGTATTTCTAACATTATCCCTTATTAAACCATTGCTAAAGACCTTAATACTCTTTATTTATAACTTAGTCATTTTTTATTTTATTTTTATGACTTATATTTTATATCCTTTTTTTTGGGGGGGGTAGGG